>JAXGGA010002939.1:0-111791 GCA_038373865.1 Uloborus plumipes
ACGACGGGGTTCGCCAGCTAGCCCAGAAGTCTCCCGCTTGCGGCACCGCTTGACCCCGGTACCACGCAGCCATCGGCACGGTCGCCACACCTTGGCTTGGGTTTTGTTCCGAGATTTGGTAAGTGTGATGAGGGAAGGAAGGAGAAACAAATCCCTTCCCGCAGATATTCTGTTTGAGCAACTGGGGGTCACGACTCCGCCCAAGAGCTCGCCCCGAACTCATCACACCGCAAGCCCCCCCACCACGACAAGGTAAACGGACAACGGGGGGGGGGGGCAGCAGGATTGAAATCTCAAGGCTGACCTGCAAGTATCGGCGTACTACGTACTCTATTTTGACATGCTGCCCAAAACAAAAGTTTAAATTGTAGGAGGTGGAAATTAAGAAAGTTCAGCCAAAATATTCGAGATCTTTATCAAAAAATTAGGAAAATTTTGAAATTTTTTTTTTAAATATATTTAAAAATTCTTAAAATAACTAAAGACAATGCAATACTAAATATAATTTATTTCTTGAGATACAACGTGTCTAATTCCTCAAAAATTGCAACCCCCCCTTTTTTTCCCTACATTGTTGTGTATGACTTAAAACTAAATTATGAATGAGCAATTAAAAGTTTTTTTAATATTTACTTTCGATTTCACAGAGCAAATTTAGAGGAAATCTTGCATAACCAATTTCGCATAACATGGAAAAAAAATCTATCCGAAGTTTAAACCGCTCAATTTTTCCTCTTTTTTGACATTGAGCTGTTTTCATCCCTGGGAATAAAAATTAAACTGTTAAATGGTTAACTTGGAATGTTGTAATAAATTCCTTTTTATCGATCACTTAAGATTAAGCTCAATTTCATGGGGCTTACGATAGATAAAATCCTTTTTATACTATAATACCCTTACTGTTTTCAACTACAAACTATCGTAGTAAACTACAGAGAGGAAAGAACTCTTTCTTGCTGTAAACACAACGCTTACAGCACTTTTAAGTTTACTCGAAAGTGCAAAAAATGACTACATGCATCGACTGTGGCAAAGGATCGTGGGAGATAAAAAGCAATTCCGCGTTTTGCTCACTGATGAGGAATAGTTATTTGTTGTTTGACCTCTGTAATGAAATTTATTAATTACGTAAATTATTTTTGAACAAAATTATTATTTTCTAACTCCGACTTGAAGTGGGAAAAAAGCTTCTTTTTTTTTTGGTTTGCTTAAACTATTTTATACTGTGGTTGTTAAGTGGCTAATGAGTAACATACGTTCAGTTCACTGATTTTTCTGATTAAGCACTTTTTGAACTTGATTTCCTCAACAACTCATTAAAAAATTATTAAATGCACAGTTTTAAATCACCCGTCTTATTAATAACGAACAGAATAGACTACAGAAGGTAGACTAGGTAGGCAGCTGGATGATCTTCTAAGGTCTACCTGTAACATGTTGCACAAACTTGACTAAGCTGAGTGGAATGGTTTTCTTTTAAAACCGGTTTTATGGCTAGTCGGCCATTAGGATGTGACGCTCCATTGTGTAAAATATAATCGGTTGTAATTTATTAAATAATTAATCAATAATGTGTTGCAAATTTTTGTTGGGAATCAGCTTAATAATTTCAAACCTCAACAGATGGTGACAAGACTATAGCTAAAGGATTTGCAACAAACGATCGATGTTGGAGTAAAAGTATCGAAATTCAAAACAAAACTTTTCAAATACTATCAATTTAAGCTTACGAATCGAAACAAAAAATATTCAGTTTTAAATTTATTCGACTTTTACAGTTGACTTTTTATGCAACTGTGTCACTGGTTTGCATTGGCAAATAGTTGATTAGAAATTCTAACCAACTCTGATATTCCGTTAAACGTTACAAATAGGTTATAACTGGGTCTTGAATATCGACCTTTTAATGTCAGTTTCAGTGATACGATGCTGAGCATCTAATTTGTTCTTAATGGATTTCTAATTGTGGTTTCTTTACACTTCTGTACTGAATCGAAGAAAATGGGACAAACAAAGCTATCAAGAAGGTCTGACAGATGCCTACGTCTGAGAACTTTGTAGCTACACTAAAACACTTGGGATAAAAGCGAAGAAAAATATTTCTGCCTCCTATCGTATCACTTCGAAGAAGTTCATTGATCCTGATTTCGTTTCACACAATATGAATCACCATTCACTTCATTCCGCGTGAACTAGTGCCTTAGTTCACTTGGTAACAGAAACGGTCTTCTCCGTTCTTTAGACAAGTCTGTGAAAGATTTCAGGGGTTCAACGTCAATCCCATCAAGGGAACTAAGGCGCAAATTCACGCTGAGTCGGACAGGGTGAAGTCAGATTAGGGCCTTAGGCTTTTCTGTTTTAGTTCTAAATGAAATTTTTTAGATATTAGAAAATTTAAATTATATGATATAGACATGTATAGATTTTGTGAAGCACAAACGTCGAGGGATAAATATTTGCAACGAAATTGTACTGGTTATAAATGTTGAAACTAGAACTAGAAATGAGAACAGTTTCTAGTTGGAGAATAATTTTTAGCTATTGATTTTTTTTTTTGAAAAAATTTCATATTATCTTCTTTTTACACATTTACTACCTGAAATAAAAATATCTGCTATAGTTGTACCACGGAAGAGTGTGTTCTGTTTCTGCTTTAATTTCATCCACCATCTCTCCGTGGCGCAGCTATTGCATGAACTTATGTATCTTTAAATGATTTATTGTGCATTTATATAACTTAAGTGACAGAGATGATAGGATTTCCTATCTTCCCAAGAGCGACGTCGCACCCACTCAAATGTTACAGAGCACTCCTCAAGAATAAAAACTTCTCAAAATTAAAGCCCTTTAAAATAGTCTCTAAAAATGAGTCAATCTGCGCCATAACACCGCCTGGTTGATATCCCAAGGTTTTTAAAATTGAAATCTCCCAGTAAAATTGGCATGACTGTATTAACTATAAAATAGATTTGATTCACATTTTATTTATTATTCTCTTGTTGAAATGATCACGCAGTAAACGATAGGCAGAAGTGTTATGGGTCATTTTCTCCATATGCTTACATTTCACAATTTTTCAGTAATTTTTTTAACTTGCTATTTTCTTTTAGAATCACTAACCGATGTTTTGTCACATATTTTAGGTGTGTGAAATCTTACTTTTAAACTATATCATAGTGCCTAGAACCAACTTCATTTGAAATTATTTGCGTTCCTGAAGCTTAAAACGATGTTTGTGGTTATTAAAATATTGATCAAAAACTGCATGGTAACTGACTTGACATTTGGTAACGGATTTGACCAGTAACGGACTTGACATTTCAACCAAAATGTCAAATTATGGCTTGGATGTCGAATTTAAAAATTAAGCAACAATATGCCTTTTCTTAGAGTTGTATAATAAACAATATTTCGGGGTAAAAGTTAAGAAAAAGTAAAAATTAATACTAAAATCTTTGGTAACAGACTTGACAAAGAATAAAAATACGCACCTGGAAGAAATCTTGTGCGAAACGCCACAGTAATACTTCTCGACTCAGGAAGACAAAATGGTACGAAATAGTTACGTCACTAGTTTGTTAAGTTAACTGAATACGGGTTACCATCTTTTGACTGCAATAAATACCTTTTTTAGCTAAAATAGCCTTTGGGTAACGGACTTGATAAGAACTGCCCGGACAAAATATATTCATACATTTCTTAATGAAAAAAAATTATTATTGTCAATATTTATAATGAATATCACATACTAATGGTCAATATATAAAAAATAATTTGTTGTATATACTTTTTTATACAATTAAGTATGTAAAAACTAGTTGAACTTAAGAAAATTGGAAATGGACAAGCGTTTTTGCCTTGATTCTCATTTTTAAAGACTTATATAAAAATAAATAAATAAATTTTAATAATTTTTTGAGTGATAGAATTTTTTGGGGGGTATTTCTTGCAGAAAATAATTGTTCGCATTGTATTAAAAATATAAGTTATGCTTCAAAATCGTCTCTTTATCCTCCGGACAGCAAATGTAAGCAAATTTTGAAAATGACCCTTATGCGTTAGTTCCATTCAACCAAATATTGAAATTTCGATTACACTCTAGCTCAAGTATAAATTGTACTCAAGTGTAAGTTTCAAACTTTAGTTGAGTTTTTTCTGGTAGCTTTTATTGTATGTGTGTGTTGTGGTTACACTTGTATTCTTTCAGTTTCTGCAATTTCATTTAACATTTAATAAACACTTTCTTCCTGAATGCTTTTTCCTACTTTGAACAAGAAATTTTTTATTACAGATTCAAAAAAAATTAAACCTAACATTTCGATTGTTTGAAATTTTTGCCTAAAATGTTTGCTAATTAGTTAAACTCATTTTTGCAAAAAAAAAAAAAAAAAGTTTCTGCTATAAATTCTTTTAAGAATAAGAAATTTTACAATAGCAGTGATTGCTATAGCCACGGTTGGACCTGTAACTTTTGGTAAGCAGAATGATAAAAAAAAATATTCAGTTTTGTTCCGCAAAAAATTCTGTACAACAATCCTAAAGCAAAAAAAAATATATGTACATATTTAGCCAAAATAACATAATTTTAGTGTAAAGTGGCCAATAATTTGGTTAGCACTGCGTGCTTCTTTTGCTCTAAACTGTAATCTAATTGAAGGGTCAGGGGAAAAAACCACGGTAGTCCACTTTTTGTTGAATTTAAACTGATGCTACCACCTGTTAGAAAAATAAGTGTAATTTCGTTTAGTATATGCAATATTCGTGAAAAAACACTGTAGTCCATGTATTATTGTCATTTTAGAACAAGTATACTGGGGAAGTTTATGAGTTCGTAAAGTTTAAATTTCGTTTTTCTCAAAATGAATCAAATGTGACTACCGTGGTTTTTCCCCCTGACCCTTCAATTGTAATTTATAATTTCATTCCAGTTTCGACGAATTCTTTCTGACGTCTTAAAGCCAAAGCACGATGACAGACTCCTGCTGCAGTTCCTCAGAGGTAAGAAGAAAAACATTTTATTGCTTGTTCAACTTTTTGATGAGCTTTATATTTTCAGAGAGAAATTTGCACTTTCAGGAATGTTTGCTACTGCTGTATGGAAATCGATTGTGCAAGAAGTTTTCGTATACCGGGCAACAAGAATATTACTTTCGAAGTCCAACTTCAGTGTAGAAAACTTTTAAGCTTTCAGTATTGGAGAGCCATACTTCATAAATAATAGCCGAGAGAGAAAATATTTAAATAGTTGAATTACTCATTGCCCACTGAAAATAAAATAAGTTGCTCAGTTAGCTCTAACGAAATAGTAACAATTTAGCATCTAAACTTGGACCCTCTGGTTTAAGAATTGGCGTATTGGGCAGCTACCTTGAAATACCATGTTCGTAAACTCGCTTTTTGCTTAATTCCATTTTTCGGTCATTTTGTTTGTATTTCCTTGTTGCATTTGTGGTTGTAATATGAAATTCCTATGCAAGTAACCGAGACGAATTTTTGCCGACTTATTACTCTTACAAAAGCGTACAGTTTGTCTCTTTTCAGTCACCATGACACTGTCGTGAATCATGATACATAAAGGATAATTTCGTACTTTTTGGGACTAGACGCTTTTATGTCATTTCACTCAGTTCGCATCATTTCACTTCGCTTAAATCTGCGCTTTAGCTTTATTTGTTCACAAAAGTTATAATCTTCGTTTACAAACCTGCCAAGCAAGATCAGGACCTTCTTTCTCTCAGTTCAAAAGAACTGTTCCCAATATGGTGATTTTAGAATATCTCTTCACCACTAGTCTGCTACTGGTAGAATAATTGTCAAAGTCTTTTACCAAACCAAAAGTAGGATTTCTTTTTTCTGATTTGTTTTTCCATTAGGATGTGACGCTCCATTGTGTAAACTATAATCGGTTGTAATTTATTCAATAATTAATCAATGATGTGCTGCAAATTTTTGTTGGGAATCAGATTAATAATTTCAAACCTCAACAGATGGTGACAAGACTATAGCTAAAGGACTTACAACAAACGATCGATGTTGGAGTAAAAATATCGAAATTCAAAACAAAACTTTTTAAATACTATCAATATAAGCTTACGAATCGAAACAAAAAATATTCAGTTTTAAATTTATTCGACTTTTGCAGTTGGTTTTTTTGATGCAACTGTGTTACTGGTTTGCATTGGCAAATAGTTGATTAGAAATTCTAACCAACTCTGATATTCCGTCAAACGTTACAAATAGGTTATAACTTTTTCTTGAATATCGACCTTTTAATGTTAGTTTCAGTGATACGATGTGGAGCCTCTAATTTGTTCTCAGTGAGTTTCTTGAGTATTTTGATAATGAGGGATAGAGATATATGATATAAACGTAGTTATTTTTTTGCACGGACGGCACAAATTACAAAGTCACACATACATAGCTACATCGTCGAACTGTCTGGTCGAAATCGAAATCACAACGTGATAGTCTCGAACTAAGTGTATTAGAGTTCTAATCGCTCGGCGCCTGGATCGAGGGTATACCATGGAGGAAAGAATAAACAGGGATATTACATGTTTGGAAAACGCTTTAATATTATCTTTTCAATGACCATGCATGACTGGCATGCTTGCAGACATATGCTCAAAAAAGTAGTAAATAATACCTCAATAAAGATGTCCTTGCCCAAGTTATGCAAAGTAAATCTTGTTATATAAAATACCATCAAAGAAATAGGAATTTGATTATTTGTGAGTCGATAATCATTCATATATAACTGAAGTAGCAGAGATATGCTGAAAATATCTCCTAAGAATTAAAGAAAGGACCTCCTGAATCTTACAAAAACGAGTTTTCTTGTTTTGAAGGCATGATCCGAGCTAAACCATTATTCCCTTCTGTATGCCACGGGGCTAGTAGTGGATAAATATACAAATTTTCAGACGTTCGTCTTACCTTAAATATTTATTATCCTTTGGTAGTACATCTTTCCTGATTTCAGAAACTTTTAGAACATACTACTAGCTATGGGTATGTGTAAAAAAGAAAGAAATTTTTCAATTTATTGGGAAAAAAAGGAAGTAGTTTTGTTTTCATACATTTAGTTTAATTTTCTGTTGCTAAAGTATTGCAATTAAACGATAGTTCTTGTTTTTGCCAAATATTAGCAATTTAACAATGTTAATGTATTTTTCCATTGCAGCAAGGCGCTTTGACCTAAAAAAGTCTGAAGAAATGTTTAGAAAGGTAAGTTAATATAAAATCCTGAGACAAGAAAAAAAGTAGTAGTATTTTTAGCAATTTAATTTACATTTGTAAACTGTCACAGACATAACAAGAATAGAGAATTTTCTAAATGAAAACATGGTGGCTATTTAGATTTGATGAACACAAACTAAATTTCAACTCCTTGAAAACATCCACTTAATTTCTATTACGAACAGACACATGTTTCACCTGCAGCTAAGGATTTATTTAGAAGAAAACCTGCTTGAAACAACGAAATATTCAACTTACTTGGGTTTCACTACATACACGAAGATTATAATTGTGGTAAGAATATTGTTAAAATTCCCGGAAAAGGAAGAAAACGGGTAAATCGTCAGGCATTAAAGTCATTTCTGCAGAGATTGGGGAACTGCTTCTAAAACTCTTTGAATGATTTATACCACCCTTATTCGACTTGTCCTAGAGTATGGCTGACGAATGTATCAAGTAATCTCTCAAACGAATCGTGGAAAAAGTACAACTTAGTGCAGCACAAATAATCACTTGTCTCCGAAGCTGCTGCTCAAATTATATTGTAGTGTATGAGCCCACCTACAATCGCCAGAACAACTCTGCAAAATATATGTCAAAACTGAAAAGTGTTGGGTAATTTAATAATCTCAAAATTTACACTTCACCAGAGACTTAAAAAAGAAAGCCCAATGAGTTTCATGTAGAAGCAAGTACTATTAGATTGAAAAATTGAACCATGTAATCCTTTTAGCTGTTGATGCCAACTACTTCGTTGAGTAATGTTTGTTATAATGACAATTTATTTACAAATGCATTTAAGCACACTCAGAATCAAAGATAATGAGATAACAAGAACGGTATCGTGTCGTCTATTTCTGTTTCTCCATTCTATTGATGTCTTTCGTATGCTGTCGCTCTCCTTCAAAAAAGTAAACTGATGAATGATTTTATCGTCTGACGCGAAGAGGGCGACTGGAGCTTTTCAATAAAAACGGTCTGATAAACGATATCGGCTGGACAGAGACGATACAATCGTCATTGAATCGGTAGGTAGAAAAGTGCGTAGTATATCTTAATACAATTTGCGCGTGCCAATATCGGGTAGACAGTCGATTATCGCTGTCATATTGGTTAGTGCAAAAGCTCTCTTAGAGTAATAAATGAATTTACATGGTTCATAAGATTTTAAAAACCTTGATAACTGCTTAAAATAAAAAATTCCTCGTCAAAAACTTGAAAAACGGTAAATTGTATCTATGTTATTTGTGAATGTGATATTCCAATCCTTTTGAATCTTGCATACTTCCTGAGATGTGTGGGGTTGTTGCAGCGTTCTTTACATGTATAGAAGCTAACGTATTAGAAATGTCACTATGTGTTAAAACCAAGATTTCTGGGAAGTTGACCCCCAAGCCTCTTTTACTGCGTCCCTATAAATCCATTCGATGAAACTTTGCACTTATAAACACTTTTTTAAAAAATTTTCATGAATATCCCGAAATATTAAGTAATTTTTACGGTTAAATTGTAGCTAAAATTTGCTCTATTTTTCAGCATCTCCAGTTCCGGGAAGAATACGACGATGAATATCTTCTGACAGAATATAAACCACCAGAGGTTAGTTTTTTATTCCATTTAAACGTTATTTTCTGCTTTCTCCTTCTCTTCAGGATTGAAAGAACTATCCTAAGCATTTACAAGATGCCTAGTATTTCTTCTTGTTTTTATAAAAGTACATAGATACAGAGGCGGACTGGCCGTAGAGGCCACCTGCCCGAGGGCAGGTGCGCCCTCCGGCCTGTGCGCCCTTGCACCCTCAAAACGTGTGCGCCTTTGGGTTTTTTTTTTTAATTTTAAAGGTTTGAAAGCAACCCCTAACAGTTTGAACAGCACCCCCCCCCCCACTGCAGTGCGCCTTCAACTTTAAAAAACTACTTATTTTTTACTTTTACCCGTTTGGAACATGTAAAAAGTAGTCAATAAGCGTTATTAGAAGGCAGTTCTTATTGTACCCCAGAAGTGATAGGTGGTCTTTAAGGGGGACCTCATCCAAAGTTAGCGCCCCCTGGTCTGTGCGTCCTTGCGCCGTGACGAACAAAGCCCCCCCCCCCCTTTTTTTTTAATCTTTACGTTCGAAGCACGGAAAGCAATCTATAAAAAATTGAAGAAAATGGTTAAACACAAAAATGTACCTGTTATAATTAACTTTTATTTATTGTATCACAGACGTGATAGGTTGTTGGAAAGGGGCATCTTTGCCAAAAAAAAAAATCAGCGCCTTCCAGGTTGTACGCCCTTGCACCCTCGAACCTGTGCGCCTTCGTTTTTTTTCACCTTACTTTCGGAGGGTATGAAACAAGGCAGTCCAGACGGGGGGGGGGGGGGGTCTTTATCCAAAGTGAGCACCCTCCGGCCTATGTATCATTGCACTCTCGAATCTAGTTGACTTGGATGCCCTCCCCCCCCCCCTTCTTTTAATTCGAAGCGAATGAAACAGTCGATAAAAGTTTGCTGCAGGAGATTATAATTAATAATGTGCTATAATTCACTTTAATTCATTGCCCCCCACCCGCCCCCCAGCGGTGATAGGTAGTCTGGAAGGTGGACCTTTAACCAAAAAAAAAACATCTTCCTCTAGGCTATCCGTCTTTGCGCCTTCAAACCTGTGCTCCTTTGGTGTTTTTTTCTTTTTTTTTTAATTTTTTACTCGAAGCGTGTGAAGTACTTAATAAAAGTTTCAGAACAAGGTTCAAATGAGTAGCGCAAAAAGTAAACTTTGAATTCATAGTACCTCAAAAGGATATGTAGTATGGTCTTAAACCAAAGCGAGCGCTCTTATTTTTGTGCGTTTTCCTCTCTCTCTTTTGTGTGTGTGTGTGTGTGTCTCAAGTCAAAGTGTCAATCTACCTTGACTGAGGTTATGAATTCATATGTGGTGATGCTGGTCAGAGAGATCGGTTGGCAAAAGATTCTTCAGACAGGTATTTTTATGATATGAGAAAGCAATTGAATTGTATTGCACTGAAAAACGTGTACTACGACAAAAATGTTTAGTTTTGCCTAAAATAAAATTAAATAATGATTTACTGAATATTGTGTAGTTGATTGACTGGCTCCTCCCTATTTTTATGAGCATTTTAATATTAAGCGGATCATCAAAACAGCAGAAAGTAAGTAAAAATACAGCAGATAATACCCTTAAACCGCTGAGTCTATAAATACGCACACCATAATTCTTTATAAATCGCACAATTTTTCGGAGGTAAACAATAAATTGAAAAAACCAATTTCTGCATTTTAAGCACAACAGCTAATATGTAACCATTTAGTGCAGGATGAAGCTCTGTTATGAAGCCCATTTATTTGTGAATAATGGTTAAAATTGTATTTTATTTAAATCTATATACGTGTTCCATCGTGTGCATTATAACGATCTTTTATTGTTTTACAAGATCGGTTTTAACCCTTTATGTACTGAATTAAGTTATTCATGATTTTTCATATATTTTTTTTGGTTTTTTTAGTTGAAAATACATCAAAAAACATATTTATCAAGTAAAAATTTTTTGAAAATTTTGGGGTTCTAAGGACTCCTATGCCTTAGGGCCCCCAAGAAAACTGTTTCCGATCGCAGGTACCATCTGTTGGCCTTTCAGCAAAGTACAAGGAGTGGTACTTAAAAGTTTCAGCATGATTACAGCCATTTTGGATTCATAATACTAATTTAATAAAAGCGGGACTTCTGAGTACCGTCAGTGCATAAAGGGTTAACACAATGAGGAGGGCTCGCAAATTATGAAAATTATTTTTTTTTAAACTTCCGAATTCACATGACTTATCTGACTAATGAGAGATAAGTTTGGAAAGTACTAGCAATGGTTTTGGAGGGTTTAACTCATAACAGTTAGGTCAGATTCTTAATTTGTTTAAGAATACAGAATCTAGAATTTTTAAAAACGTTTGACAGAAATCACAAATAAGTAATGCAATTTTTGTTAAGCACCAGAGGACAAAGAAATTGCAGCTAAAGAAGTAACTTTAATTTTTTAATGAAAATAAACGCGTTTAAAATAGAGCGAGATGTATTACTGTGAACAGAAAGTTTTATTTATTGGTGTATTATTTTAAAGGATTTCATCTTTTTAGCCTTAATTCAATTTAATAAACATGATTTTATCCAAATTTTGCTTTTATTATTATCTACGCTTTATTGGAGACCCTGCATGAGAGTAAGTAAAACATTTCAGAATGTAACACGCTCGTAAAAAATATAACTTTCATTGAGAAATGAGAGGAATAAACATCGTCATTTTATATTACTATCTGTTTTCTCAGGCATTGCACGGTCTACCGTGAAAATAAAAGTTTTGCCAAAAGACGCATGTTCACCAATCAGACTCAAATAAAAGAAAAAATTGTGTACAATTTCACGCCAAAATGAAAGAATAGCTATTTCAAAATTTAAATCGAGACCTTATCGGATTTTTTTAAACACACTAATCTCCCCATCCATATGAAATTTCTGAGTATTGAAAAATCTTTGTGACAAATTTGGCAAAGATCCGACGGAAACTTATTGTTTTTATTTCCCCAATATAATCCTACGAAACTGGCTAACCAGGCAGTATGACTCAAAATTTAAATTAGACCTCTTTGGATTTTTTTTTTTTTTTTTTTTTGAGTTCCGATGTTCCGAAAATCTTCAATGTGAATTTCTGAGCAGGTAAGGACTTTAGTACGAAATTTGGTAAAGATCCGGCGCAAACTGTGGATTTGTATAAGAAGCATACTCACCCACACCCATTTATTATGCAGGTTTAACTTATAATTTAACTACGGTATACTCCCAATTATCCGCGCAATTGGGTGGCACGGGTATCGCGGATAACGAAAAAAGGCTAAAAATAAGTGATAAAAAGAAGATAAAAATTGTGTTTTGCTTAAAATTAATCGTATTGTGTATAAAAAGTGTTACAAACAATGAAGATAGGAACAGGATTACACATTTGTGTTGTAAGTTCTAAAGCACATACAATCTATATAGGAATAGTAGTGCGACAAAGCACTCTTCTGCAACATATTTATACCAAACTTAATTTTGCGGCAAAAAAAAAAAAAAAAAAAAAAAACGAGACCCTTGCGGATAATTGCCGAAGAAAATGTGTGTGGGGGGAGGGGTGCTATTTTGAAGTGCGTCCTTTGAAGGTTTGGGTTGGCGCCCTCATGGGGGAGCCAGTCCGCCCCTGCATAGATAACCTTATAGGCACTGGCAGATTCACGCTTTTGGGGACCCGGCGCAATTTATTTTGGGGCTCATTCTTCTAGCTTTAACATTTTTTTCGTGCCATCTTGGATCCCTCTTGAAGGCTCTAATGTTGTGGGGCCTCTCGCGATTGCAACACGGCAAATCCGCCACTGAATAAAGGAATATGATTTTGTAAAATGTACCTTCTTGATCGCTTTATGATTGAGAAGTTTATAGCTATAAAAGTATGCAGTAAACACGTTTACAATAAAATCAACTCAATTTCATGACTAAAATTTTAGAAACTGATGTATTATTTAACTATATATTTTAACTAAATTGTAAGAGGGTATGGATCATTTCTTCTTACCTAGTTTGGAAGACTTGTGGAGCCTATGAAGCCTAAGTAGTCTAAGAGTAATTTTGTTTACTTTATCGTAACATTAACTGTTATTTCTATTTACATGCTAGTACATTTCAGTAAATGCTCTTAACAGTTGCTATTTTACAAAAAATTTGATTCTAATAAAAGTACTTCAAATCAAAGAAGTGCTGTCAATCCTTGGGTTGTGGCCAATTGTGCAGTACATAGCTAGCAGTAATTGTGCTTGGAAAAATATTTGGAGAAATGCACTATTTTTATTGGATAGATATCCCTAGCAGTATAATCTTATCGGCCGATGATCGGCCATTCATCGAAACCCGATGAAATTCTCATCGGCCGATGATCGGATTCCGATGAGTTCTCATCGGGAATTGCTCCAATATGTCGCATCGGTCGAACAGAATCCGAGCAGCAAAATACGATGAGTTTTGCTCAAAATACGATAAGATTTGGAGCAATTTACGAGCAGTGCAGTCCCGTGCCGATGAATTTAGGATCAATTTTGGATGAAAATACGATATGATTTAGATCGATATGCGAGCAGTGTAGCTCGTTGCGATGAATTAAGGATCAAAATACGATGAGAGTTGGATCAATATACGAGCAGTGTAGTTCCGTGGCGATGAATTTTGGATCAAAATAAATAGCCCAGTTGCCGCCAGATGGAGGCACCTGGGCTCTTTTTGATGCGAAAGAGCACCAGGATTTAATTTTGCCTAGGGGTCATTCCAAGTGAAATCAACAAGCCTCAAAACTTGACCATCACCAATTTCAAAAAAAGTCATAGGGTTGAATACGTCTATAAAGTGATACAAAAAAAATGACTTTAAAAATTTTTTTCAGCTGTTAGTTTTTTGTGGGGGACCCCCTAAAAAACTCGAAAAATGGCTAGTTATAAGTGACGGCATTTCACAGTTAGCAATATTTCTGTATTATGTATCTCCAGGAGCCATGGCATTGCAATAAAGTGGTAATAGTGTAAAAAGTCTCTGTCCCTTTTCATCCAGATCCCATTGCTGTCCCATTCTGAATTTTTTACCACATATACACTACATTGGGAAGTAATATGTATATTTTTTTCAGATTTTTAAAAAATACACTTTTTGAGATATTCAAGATCAAATAATGCTTTCGGTGACCTTGAAATTTTAACATCACGAAAACTTGTCAAGTCATATATCATATGAAAGCTTGTTTAAAGAGCTTTAAAATGACATATAACAAAAGACTTTAGCTGCAATAGAAGCTGAGAAAATTGAATCTTTGTATGTACCAAAATTCGACTTTTTGCCATTTTTCGAGTTGTTTAGGGGGTTCCCCACAAAAAACTAACAGCTGAAAAAAATTTTAAAAATCATTTTTTTGTATCACTTTATAGACGTATTCAACCCTATGATTTTTTTTTGAAATTGGTGATGGCCAAGTTTTGAGGCTTGTTGATTTCACTTGGAATGACCCCTAGGGATATTCAGAGCCAAACGAATACCCGAAAGGATCTTTTACATGCCGCATAATCATACGACATGGGCGCCGTGGATTTTCCGCATACTGGCCAACTTCAAGAATCGAACCCGGGTTATCGGCGCGGAAAGCCGACGCTCTACTACCACGCCACCAAGTCGACGATTAACGAGACCAACACTGCATATTTAATAAAAAGTTGAGATTGGACTTCGGAAAATTTGACCATTACGACCTCTTTCCGATGAAATCTGTAGCTTGGCATATTTTCACCGGGAAATTTGATCGGAAGTATATAGTTTTCCGATGAAACATAGTTCGGCTAATTTTCATCGCGAAATTTGATCGAACCGATATTGTTTCCTGATGGAATACAACTCGGCATATTTTCATCGGGAAATTTGATCGGAAGGATATAGTTTTCCGATGAAATATAGCTCGGCTAATTTTCATCGGGAAACTTGATCGGAAGGCAGAAAAAATATTTAGTAAAAAAAAATATGTACCCTCTGGGGTCTCTCGTAACTTTTAAGGAACGATTTTTCTTTCCTTAATAAAAAAATTATTTTTTACATGATATTTTTTAAAATTATTTTTACTGTCCATTAACCCTCGTGGGTTCCTTGGGGTCATATGTGACCCCAACGCAATTTCTGTTTAATATATTTTGTTAATCAACCATTTGTTTTTAATGGCATTTTATGGCTTTTATTCTTCTAGTTTTCTATTCAAAATAATGCTATTATTGTGTTTTATTTTTCTCGAATTGCATTTTTTGCACACAAGACCCTTGGGGTCACTTCCCCAGAAGACCAAAAAAAAAGAGGACGTTGCAACTTTTGTCCAAGAGAACTGGACAGAAAATGCATTGAAAAATGTCATAAGTGTTTGAAATTCACTTGTAAAAATCATGTTTTTTCAGGTCTGTAACAGATGTAAATAAATCTACAGTTATTGTAAGTTTTGCTCTAAAATTATAATTTTAATTCATAAACTATATTTTACTTTAATTGTATCCTTTTTATTTTTTGTTTTTTTAGCATTAAAAAGTGTGTGAACTTAAATAATGCACGTAACATTCAATAATTATAATGAATTAATTAAAGGAAGCATTGGGGTCGTTTATGACCCCAAGGGTCTTGAGTGTAACTGAAATGAGAGGGACCCACGAGGGTTAAACACTGTTTGTAACCAGTATACAAAATATCTTCGGAAAAAAAAAGTCAGGCATTAATGGGTTAACAGTTGAGTCTATATTCTTCGGCTTTAGTCTCAACTCGATATAAGACGACGTCTGTAGACTTCACTCGATATTTAAGGGTTATTACTGATTCTTTACGGCTCCCAAATCTGGTTATCATGCATTTCATGTGACACTGCAGGCTAGACCATTCATGTCTTGTGTCATTCCATTCCAATCTCTTGGAGATCTCCAAGACGTCAGTATGCGGAAAAGGCTCAGTAATGGAAACCTTCTAGAAGAAACAATGCGATTTTTTGGAACAGTGATTTGCATCGGTGGTGCAGTTCTGCCCTTACGCAATGTGTTTTCTTTCTGTGTGAATATTTAAAATCTCTCGTGCACGCCAGCAAACCACGACTACTTCCGAGATCGAGATTCAGCTTGTAATCTACAGATGCATGTGACAAGTGCAAACAATGAAAACAGAATTACATTAGAAGAACGACAGTGTACCTGCAGAATCGTGCAGGAGAGTTGAATAGCATCTTATTTGGGGTATAGCCGCATGAAAGCACACATGCACTGAAAATGTATTCAATTACTTAATCTTATCAGAAAATGTGCTCGTTTTATACACTTTAAAAGCGGCATTCTTTATGGGATCTGTTAATGAAAGGTACATGCAATTTTCACCTTGATGATATCAGAATAAAACTTTCAGCATTTAACTGCAAGACCTGAACTTCGAAAGTCATAACTGTACCAAATGGATTTGAATATGGATAACATGTTTCAACAATTATGATCTTAATTTGTGCAAACCGTAGCTAATGAAAGAATGAAAATGTTTCGATTTTGTTGATGGAGGGGAAATTCTTGTATTCTGTATACTGACTAAAGCTTTTGGGGACCTCAATGATGAATTATGGGAAAGTGGAGGTCAGGCAGGAGATCTCAGGGATGTCGAAAAACTTACTAAATATTAGGGATGCACCGATAAGCAAATTGGTCGATTACCGATTAATCGGTTGTTGATAATCGGCCGATTAATCGGCAGAGCCGATTAATAATCAGGCATTATTTTTAACAATACCAATTTCATCATCGCTGGTTTTTCCCCCCTGTCTTTTACCATTCCAACTTCAGAAATAGTTACTTATTTATTTCTGAGAGAAGATTTGCTTTCTCTATTTTTCTAATTTTCCCAAACTAATAACAAAATTATCAAATTTCTTTGAACCAATTTTCATATTTTTTGAATAAAATTACAGAAACACTAGACAACTAGTCATAAAAGTTATTTTTAAAAAAAAGGGGGGGGGAAGCTATGATGAGCACTTTAGGGGTGTTTTTAATTTAAATTTATTTTTCAATTGAAGGGCTTGGGAGTTGAAGGGGTTATGTGACAAAACAGAAAATGCGAGTAGTTAAAGCTCAAAGTTTTATTGATACAAATGTTGCAGCTTCTTTGTTTTCTGATTTTGTCGTTAGTGTGCGTATGAAATTGGTCTGATGAAATCTACTTTTTGATGTACGAAGTTTTATTTCCTTACCTGTATCCGTTGCTTACCGTTGTCCAGAGTGTTGATTTTTTTAAAATGTAACATAGCCCCTTCATCCTCCAAGCCCTTCAATTATAAGTCGTCATTTAAATCAAGAATTTTATTCTTTGCAAAATTAGAGGTTAGTTAAAAGCATTGACAAAGAGAAAAGAACAGATACGTGAAAAATTTTGCAACATTGTCTATATGTTTATATTTCTTCAAATATAAATATTAAATTATTAAAGCATTTGCATCAACAGAGGATTGCATCAGAGAGGATTTTTTTTGTTTTTGTTTTATATTTCATTTTTTTAATTATTTGTTTGGTTTTTACTCACTACACTGCTACATGTCACACCTGTATTCGCAGAAAATTACATTTTTCTTGTTAATAAATTTATCCATCGTAGTTTCTTGTTCAAACATACTTGAAGTAATTTTATTTAAAATATCTTTTCCGCCCGTTCATCAGCAAAATTAGACTGATTATAAAGGAAATGATATATTCATTTTTTTGCACTCATACTTAAAAGTTTAGAAATTTACCGAGAGTTATCTTTTAATATTCCAATCAGTTTTGTGCATTGTAAGAACTATTTGTGTTGTTTTTACTCTGTACACTATCATACTGCATGTTACAGTAAGAATTGCAGAAAACTACATTTATTTACTCTTAATGAAAATGTTTATCATAGCTTCTTGGTGAATTTATAGTTAAAAAAAAATATTTAAAATTATTTTTTTTCGCCGATTAATCGGCATGATTTTGCCGATTATTAATAAGCGGTAAAGTGGCCGATTATGGCCGATTAATCGGTGCATCCCTACTAAATATACATTTCTTTCCCAACAGTTATTGATAAAATATTTCTTGCCGCCTCTCATGGGTTATGACCACGATGGATGCCCTGTAAGAATCATCAATGCTGGTCCGGCTGACATAAAAGGTGATCCTCCACTAGCTTTTCTTTCCCATTTAGTTATAAATAGCCATTTGTTTTTGTTTAAAAGTATATTTTGTGTACTAGAATATAACTGATGGATCTAATGTGGGATATCATTGGCTGATTGATACTTCGTTGACAGTACCACAAGTTGAATTCTAGAAGCATTTTTAGTTGTGCGGCAGAACATTGTGTGACATCGAATATACCGGCCACGTTGATACGTGTCTCAGAATTGCAAAAATCCTCTTGTCAACTTAAAAAAAAAAAAAAAGAAATTTAACGTTAAGTTTTTAGGTTTTAAAACAAATACGTATTTCTCTCTTCTGAAAAGGCAACGAAATAACTGCGTTAGATACCACACTAAAAACTAGGATTCATAAATTTCATAAATTATCACAGCGCAGTCAACAAGTTATGACGGGAGAATATATTTAATGATATCAAGAAAAGTTAGCTAATCAGTAAACGCTTTGCAAGACGGAGGAAAATAATTAAGTTTAGGAAACCTATGTTGTGCATAGAAAGTATAAGCCAAAAATTCCATCCCTATCGCAATCGGTATGAAATCAGTATTGCATCAATATGCGCGCCTTCGTAATTTATTGCCAAGAAGAAAACACCTGCATTATTTTTACTTGCCCCTTTATAGCTTTATTCCTACGCATTTGTATATTTAGTTGCGAGAATGCGGCGCAAGCGAATTAGGCGTTAAGTTTAATACACTCCCCTTGATATCTTAGTTTAAACCCATAGTGCTAGATTTATGACCAAAAACCCATTGGAAACGTTCTGACTTCGCCAGTAATTCATTGCAAATACGAATGTTGAATATTTCACAGAGTAACGAATAATTATATCTATAATGAATTTATATGATTATAATCAATATTCGTTTCGCAAATGTATCGCCATATTTCTCAATATTTTCTTTAATCGTCATTATCGCTTGTACCCTCTTGTTGCTGTACTGCATTGTCAAAAGTAAAAAATTGCAGATTGAATTACCATTCCGCTGGTAATTTAAAAACACTGGAAAATATTAGGCCTGAAAAAAGCAAATACGCGATATTTGCTTTTTATTTTCAGGCATTGTAAGTTGCTTCCGGAGACCAGAAATCCGCAGATGTGTTACCTACTTCTTGGATAAAGACAAAGAAGAGATGAAGAAGAGGAATAAAGAGGTAAAGTAACCAGCGTTTTTTCATCTTGCGCGACTGTTGCTATATCTTAACGTTGTTAGCCTTAACATTGTGCTCTACGCCATAGCGCGTTTAACGGCAACGGTAGTGCATAGCGCAGTTGACGAACCTTTGTTAGGCTATTATAGCCCGTTACTTTGACCCTTTACGCCCCGACGGGACTCAGAAGTCCTGCTTACATTAATTTAGTATTATGAATCCAATATGGCGGGAATCATGCTGAAGGTTTTTAAGTACCACGCCTTGTACTTCGCTGAGCGGCTGACAGATGGTACATGCAATTGGAAACAGTTTTGTCAGGGGTCCTAAGGCGTAGGGGGCCTTAGACCCTACTGATTTTTAAAATCTGCTAAATTAATTTGGGACATAAAGGGTTAAAATATGCCAATCAAGATTACAAATTTTGCGTGATCTTCATGGAAACCTAACTTAATGAACCTAAAATAAAGGAATTATCTTAGCAGTTTTCATGATGACGAAGCAAAATTTGTGACCTTGATGCGTCTAATTTGAAGTAACAGACTTAAAACAGTGTGTTCCCGTTAAACCTGCAAGACCACTACCCTAGCAGCATCATCTCATCGGCCGATGATCGGCCATTCATCGAAACCCGATGAAATTCTCATCGGCCGATGATCCAATATGATCCGATGAGAATACGATGAGATTTGGAGCAATTTACGAGCAGAACAGTCCCGTGCCGAGGAATTTCATCGGGAAACTTGATCGGAAGGATATCGTTTTCCGATGGAATATAGCTCATCTTATTTTCATCGGGAAAGTTGATCGGAAGGATATCGCTTTCCGATGAAAAGTAGCCCATCGAAAACCCTGCTCGGATACTGTTCGGAACGATGTCATCGTGCGTTACAGGATCAGTTTACGAGGAGTTTGTTGATCGGCCGAGCAAAATCCGATGAGTTGATGCTACTTGGGTATTTTCGCAACCGTCAGTTCTAGAGCCGCTATATAGGCAGACCTAAGGCTCCTATAAGAGGGGAGCTGACTCATCCGACATTTTAGTTCCAAAACGGTGGGCGTGGAACCACTGGTATCTGTACTCAAGTAGCATTGAAGAAAAGTGGAAGCTAAGCTTGAATTGTAGCTGCATAGATGATATTTGACTATTTTTGTCTATATGACAAAAACATTTCGTAAACTCAGGCTTAAAACAAGTGCAATATGAAAATAGACTCAATTTCATGAAACATTTCCCAATAAACTGTTTTTAAATTTGAGAAATAAATTATCTTTTTAAGTTTACCTAATATGGTACTTTATCCAACTAATCATAAGTTCTTTTACGCCACAGCAACCAGGTATAATATTAATGTGTTTCAAATACCTGTAACAAGGCTGGATCCAAGAATGTCTTGGAACCAAAATGTTGGACAAGTCAGCCTGTCCTCTAAAGGAGCTCTAGGCAGGCCGACGTATCAGCTTAAATTTGACCACTTTGGATACAAGTTTTACTTCATAAGTGTACAATAATAATATGCTTCACAAATGTTATTTATACGGTAAGTCCTCTCATATTGTGCCTCGTTATATCGCTCAAATGGATATATCGCGTTTTTTCTTTCTTTTTCGAGAAAACATCGACCTTAAGGCATCGGTGGTAATTACAGAATACTTTTCCCTTTGGGAAGGAAATTGTAACGACCGATTAACCATAAAACTTTTTGTCGCATATTTTTGTGATTTTATTTCTGCTGAAATAAGAAACATCATCATTGAAAAAAAAAGCATCAGACTCAAAACAACGATTTTGAAAATACATCGACCGAAAACATCGATGATAACTATAGAAAACTTTCTAATAAGGTATACTGTAACTATTGATAGTGTTTTATCTCATACTTTTATAAAACTTTTTTGATGTAATATAAAACATAGACATTGAATACAAAACAACGTAGTTTATTTTGTTTTGCTCTGTTTAGTACCGCCTATTTTCAAGGGGGGCCTGAACTTAAACTTTTGGGAGGGGGAGAATTCTCCACTTAATGAATGAAACACCACATTTTACCAATTGATAAGATACGAACATCCATGCATATATCTATCTACATCGCATGAGAAAAGACACTTAAAATCATTATTAAACATTTAAAGAAAAAAAAAAATGCAATATTGTAACCGAATTTGACGAATCGTCAGAAGAAATTTATTAACCAAGGAACTTTTTTTTTTGGAGATCAGAGTGACTGCCCGCAACCTCCCATTAGGGTGCTCCTGCCTACTTTTGCAGTTTTACGCTTCGTATAACACTATACAAGGTGTTCCGTTTTAACTGTAATGACCTTCATTTTCGCAACCATTCGTCCGATATGTATACTTCCAACATCAAAAATACTCGAAGTGAGGTGCGGAGTTAAGATTAAGAAAATTTGAAAGAGAAAAAAAAAAAAATCTAACTTTTTATGCAGACTCCAGGTCCTCTAGCGTCTAGCAGCCTATTAAGGCTTTTGCGTTAATAAATCCAATGCAGTGCAATGCAATCTAAGTCCTCGAACTTATATTTAGGAGAAAAATCTCCATTGAAAAATTAATCCAACCCAAAAGTTTGAAGGATTTGCGATTAAAACTCGAAGAGATACTCAAGTTCAAAGTTGTACGGACTCGTGCTAAAAATGAGATCAAAACGAACCGCCCTTTCGGTAGAATTACGAATTCCACTCTACTGAAGCCGTAAGCAGCAATATTTTTCTCCCAATTCGTGTTATTGACAGCGAGTTTAAATCGTTTTAAGTTACAAAATGCTGTGTTTTATATTTCGGTGAATGTTGGTCATACCAATGCTGAAGCTTTTTTTTTTGTTCGAATTAATTTTGTATGCTCTTGATTTCCCTAAATAAAGTTAGGGGACCAAGGATCCGTGCAAAAAGTTATATATCGTACTTTTTTGACTATTTTTTTTCGCTACAAACTTTTATTTTGTTATCTCTGCACCTTATTTTAAGCATTTTTGCCCATTGGAAGTGTGCTTAGGACGAGTGGTTGCGGAAGGCAGTTAAAACGGAACACCCTGTGTATTTTCGAGAAAAAATAGTTTTCGAGGAAGTGAGACATTCTATTTCAGTTTCTTTTTTTTTTCCAGACTGGAAAGTATGTGGAGACTCGAACGTTCATTTTCGATTTGAACGGTCTAAGTTTGAGACAGATTTACCACAAAGACGGTAAGATATTTAATTTTTTTTTGTCATCATTCAAATCGGTTTTGTGCAACTGTGTTCTGGTATCATTTATTTGGGCCATTCCAGCCTTACGTGTGTGACTTTTTGACGCCATTTCTTTGCAAATAACAATAAAAACCAGGACGATATTTTTTATATATTTTTTAGTGGTTGCTATTGGAGTAACAGAAGATATGCAAAAGTTGTAATGCGGCGTTATTTTTTTCATAGGACACTTTTGAATTTTTTTATAAAATTTTAAATACAGAGTTACGTGTGTGACTCGGAAAATCTGAAAATAAGCTATACCTGATATTATTGTGTAATTTCCTGTGAAGTTTTAAAAGATAAATGAACGGTGATTTTTGTGCATGTGTCTAAGTATACTAAGTAAGTATTCCACATATTCTTTTTTTTTCTAAACTTCGTAGAATAGCAATAAAAATTTTTTAATATTCCCCCTTACGTGTGTGACACTAGAGCCTTACGTGTGTTGACCGCGTGCAGCATGTCTTCATTTTAAAGTCAATTCAACTTCCACAACTGATAATTATAGCTATCAGCATTATATATGTGTCTGTCTGTCTCTACTCCCTCCCCCCTCCCCCCGCCCCCCTCTTCTAATATTTTTTGAGTGAGCAGTCCGACTTGAACAAACTTTTTTTTGTTCGAAAGATCTCGGCGAGGAGACCTCATTCTCATATTTGACTTTCAGATTTGAACAATTTTTCGTTCAACTTTGAACCGTTCAAACAACCTGTCCCCCGTTAACAACTTTTGAGTAAACAATCCGATTTGAACATTTTTTTTTCTTTTGTTCTAATAATCTCGGCGAGGATAAATAATTCTCACATTTAATATTTTGGTTTGAGCCCTTTTTTGTTTAACTTTGAACCGCTCAAACAACTGGTCCCCCGCTAATTACTTTTGAGTTAAACAGTCTGATTTGAACAAACTTTTTTTGTTAGAAAGATCTCGGCGAGGACAATTAATTCTCATGTTTGACTTTTCGAATTGCCCCCCACCCCCCACGTACCCATTATCTTTCGGATGAATATTTTACCAAATTTTTTTTTTTTTTGCCAATTTCAAATTTGAAATTTGAAATTGGCAAACGGGAAAGTAGGCTCGTTCAGTTCCGGACGGAACCACTTGTTTAATATTTGATTTTTTGCCCTAAACGAAAGATCTGATTTTGTTGGACATTGCCGCTAGTAAATAATTAAATTGCAAAGATGTGTTCACAAAATAAAGAATGAAGACGAAATTAATTCTCATTTGTATACGAATTATATATAGGTTATTTTATAATTTATTTATATAACATGTTACATGTAATCAGAGGAGATTAACAAAAAAAAAATTAAATTAAAAAAATCGGTTCCTGGGAAAGTTTCTCAAACAAAGACCTGACTCTTAACCCTTCACTGCACGATTTTTATATTTTCATGAAAAAAGTCATATGTTACCTTTTAATAACTCTGAGTTCAGGAAAAATGAAGAAAAAAATTTATCTTCTAAAGGTGCACCAAAAATGATGTTTTAATTGTTTGTTCTACATATGGCACAAATCACATAGCATATGCTTTGTATACCGATAAGTGTAATAATCTACAATGTGTTTTGTGCCATAAGTGGTACAAACAAATTTGCCACTATGTGTATTAAAACATTTTTAGAACAAAGGAAATAATGACTAAACACACTTCTAACGGAAATGCAGACACTCTTTTTTTCAAAAGAAAGAACTGTAATACCTAGACTAGTGCAACTAACTAGTACATAAACATCACACTAAATATAGCAATGTTCCAGAAGGGGCCCAAAACTCAGTTTAACTGCATTTAAAAAGTCATTGGAATATATGAGGGTTTATTTGGTTTGTGCCAGATATGGCACACCGTGCAGTGAAGGGTTAAGGTAAACCATTCAAAAGTCTTACGTGTGTGACAGCTTTTAAAGAGCCTCGTTAAAACGTTTCTGCCGAATGGATGAAGATGTACGTCAGGTTACAGGTGTTATGTATCAAGTTAATTTATGATATGAGATAGTTTTCTTTTAGTCCCCTAATTAGACCTTGGGGGGGAAACTTTTCTATCTTTTGCCTTACGTGTGTGACCAAAAAAAAGTAACCTGCATATTTTGAGGGGTTAAAAACTTATGAAACACTTTATTACAAAAAATATGAGATATAATCATACTAAAGGATCTACGTTCATGATATTTGATAGTTTTTCCAAAAAAAAAATTGATTATTAGATGAAAAAAATTCTCTGACATTTTTTCACTAATAATGCATTTTTTTTTTTTTAAATTTGTCTCAATGTTATTAAACAAGGCTAAAATATGAGAAAAGAAAAATTTTATCTTAAAATTGATGCTGGAATCGAAAAGAGTAGATATTTTTTTGTCAAAAAATAAGATTTGTTTTTGTATTATGGGGGGAAAAAATTTTGGTGTGTTAGGACCACTTTTCGTGGAATTGCCCATTTACTGAAAGATATTTTTTTGTTTTTGAACGAGATTTATTATTACGGTTAACTATAATTATTCTTACCTCATTTTTAGACTCTTATAAACAGGAAGTATTAAAAATTTCATAACCCTACTTCCCAATTTTTAATTTTTTGATATCCATTTAATTTAATTTCGGACTTAATGATATTTTCAAGCCACTGATTTGTCTTTCCTTTACTTTAACGGGAAAGTAGGTTGAAAATGTCCCTAAAGTTGAGTTTCGAATGATGGTTTATCATGAGCTCTTTTAGTTTAATGGGTGAGTGCGGGAAAATGACGAATGCGGACAGATGTAAAGTTTGACAGTAAAAAATTTACTATTTTAAAGTGTAAAAGAATTGAAATTGAAGAAATACGAATTGCAAGAAAATGCGAGGTAAAAAATCGATCCGTTTATTTATCCATTTACTTAACATCCAAAATGATCAAGAATCCTATTTTCTATTCTCTTTCTTAAACCTAGGATTACATTTTTCTTTCTGAACATATTTCTGTTATCTTTATTTATTCAGATGATTTAAACAAAAAGTCCTCATATTCCATGCATCAAAGATGAGGAATTAAATAGCAACGAATTCATGTCTATGGTGTTATGATTTTGTTCTTTTCTATTCGTGTTTTGGTGTAGTCAGTTCAAGATTTATGCGTTCTTTAAATTTCCGCGTCGGAGTTAATGCCAAACGTTTTGAAACCGTTTAAAATTAATAAAAAGACGATTCAGACATTTTGCAAAAAAAAAAAAAAAAAAAGAAAAGAAAAAAGAAAGAAAAGAAAAGAAAAGAAAATGAGATATTCTGACCGGGCTGAGACTTATTGATGAAAAAAATTTGTATGCAATTTTTGTGGAAAAGGGACCAATAAGTATGCCGACATAATCATCAAATTAAAAGTGAGGGGGGTGGATGGGGTCCTGCCGCAATAAATGGAGTGGAAAAATAATGTATGAAAATAAAAATATTTTGGTGACATTAACGTTGTCATAATTAAGAGCTTAACGGTATAGAGTCAGAGGTGATTAACCTTTTTGCCGCATTTAAACTGTAGTAACAAAGAAGGCCGCCTAAGTTGATTGTATAAAATCAATTTTTATGAAAAGTTTACGCATAGTTTTATTAACTCTTCTTGCAATGTTGAAATAAGAGAGAGAGAAAAAAACATTAAGTCGTTTATTTGTAATTTCACAGTAAAAAATGCTTTTGTATTTATACAAGAGTAATAATTTGTTACAAGTTTAATTGAGATCTACTGTTATAAACCACTGCATGATTTAATGCCACTTCTAATGTAATCAAGGAAAGTAGAAATATTTTTAAATACTCCATTCAAAATCAGTTCAAGTTTTTTTTTTTCAATCAGAATATTTTTTCCAATATTTTTTTTTTTTTTTTTTTCAAAATAAGTTATAGAAAACTAACATGTTGTTCTTGTGCTGTATGTCAGCTTTTTTTTTGTATTTTAAAATTATTAATTTATAAAAAAAGTTAAAAAAGCAGTAATGGTAAACAATTTAAAAATCAAAAAAAAATTTAGTGGGACATTAGCATTTGTTTCTGGCACGAAAGGAATCAAATATTTGGATCGAGCTTCAAAATACGAAACTCCTCTTAGCTAATAATGGGGTTCTTCCAATTTGAAACTGTTTTCAAATATCAATTAGCTTAAAATAATTAGTCTACTAAACTTTTTATCCCACTTTCCAGTGATAAAAAAAAACAATTAACAGTTTTTAACAATCATATAAAATACTATTAAAAATGTATTCTTGTGTAATATAGGATTGTAATTCCACTATGAACTGCTTCTGTCTTCGAAAAGAGTTTCAATTGTTAAAAAAATGTATATTTGACAATTTCAAGCTTGTACCAATTGACACAGCTGATTTTAGAAGATGAAGATTTAAAAACGGGAAAATAGGTTCGTTCAGTTCCACGCGAACTTCTCGAAATTATAATTAAAAAAAAAGGAAGTTGGTTTAAAAATTAAGTGGAAGAATACTACTAATTTTTGTGAGATCGTTTCAAATTGAAATGAGTTGAAAATGAGTTTTAAATGATTATGTTTGAAGACAAAAACAATTTAATCCATTAATCTTTGATCATTTTGTGCACTCTGAATGACTCACTTAGAGGAGGCTACCCGAATCTGATAATTTTGATTGTTTATAAAGAATGTTTTCTTCTCTTCTTCGTTTTGTTTTTGTGTTGGCTTAGGATTTTACATGATACAAACATACCCAACTTGAAAGTTTATAAACTTGATTTCGGAAATATCTTATCGTTGCAAAATCTGTTGTTATTTAGACTTTCCGTCCAGCGCAAATGACCTTGGTACACTTAAGGATATTGCTTAGTATTTTGTGCTCTTGAAGTTGTGTATACAACATTTTATATCGATAATAAACAATGTTTACCGATATTACTATTCGCATAACTCTCAACACCCAAAAACTTTGTATAGTCTGTAAGAGTAAAATATATATATATATATATATATATATATATATATATATATATATATATATATATATATATATATATATATATATATATATATATATATATATATATATATATATATATATATATATATATATACATACATATATATATATATATATATATATATATATATATATATATATATATATATATATATATATATATATATATATATATATATATATACATATATATATATATATATATATATATATATATATATATATATATATATTTGAGATTCTCACGTTTCAACTCTTAATAAGATAGCACAGTAACCCCTCGTTATATCACTCAGTTGGATATATCGAATTTTTCTTTATCTATACTTCGCAGCAGTTTAACTTGGCAGTGACGTCACTACGGACGGAGCCAACAGCGTGACGTTAGCCTATATAAAACGAGCTAGATAAAACGTCACAGCCTAATTGGCGAATTAGAGGAGACCGCTGACTGCTTGTGAGCTCTTATTGACTCCGCCCGTAGTGACGTCACTGCCAAGTTAAGCTGCTGCGAAGTATAGCGAAAAATTTGATTGTAAATTTTCAGGAAAAGTGTATTCTTCTTTTTCTAATCAATGAGCAAAGATGACATATTTTCCATATAATATTTAACTCGTTACAGTTTATTTTGCAACTTTTCAGTTTAAAACACTAAAGTATTTTTTTGTTTAAACAGAAAATTGGTTGGCAAATTTCCTTTGGATTTTCACGAGAAAATCGTCTTGACATAAAAATAATCTGATATTTTTGTGGAGGCACATTAATTTGAACGATTCTCGGTTCTTGAGTTGTTATTTTTTTTATGTACATGTCACTTATTTGTGTGCCAATTGAACTGTTACCTTTTTTGACCTCGGTTATATCGCGTCTTTGGATATGGATATGTCGCAATTTTTTGTTGTCTCCCGACAAGAGCGAAATAACGAGCGGTTATTGCATAACTATAATCGCTTACATGGGACTACTCAAAATGTAATGCATTGAAATATTGGTTAATAAAATCCTATTTAACGCTTGGTGTACTGTATAATCATAAATGAAAAAAAAAATAATAATAAAACTTTGTAAATTCACCACGTTTCTATGAATTTGGTTCGACTACTTTTTTTTTTATTGAAACATATTTTTCGAAGTTTTCACATAACCATGTATCTTGCTAGAATTAATGTGCTTTTCATAACCCTTGCGTATTCATAATTTTTCTTCCCCTGATTTTTTTCTTCGCAGTGTATGAATTGGTTATTTCATTTTTAAAGCTTTACGAAGGCAACTACCCAGAAAATCTGAAAGTGGCCTACGTCATCAACAGTAAGTTTTTCTTGAGTTTTCGAACCTTTTAAAACCTTTTGATATGTAAAAAAAACCTGTCCACGTGGAATGCTTCATGACTGTCTTGTAGCATATGCAAAGCTTTAGAAGAGGTGTTTATGTATGTCAGGATCAGGAAGAACGGAATAGAAAAACAAGGAAGGATAAAATTTTGAATCTGGTTTTGACACATTAGATTTTTCTCGATCAATAATTTCTTCAAGAGAGGATATTCCTTTTAAAATAAAAAGTAAGGTAAAATTACCAGTAATATGCCGCTTAAAGACATTATGTCAGTTAACAATGGTATCTTTAAAGAAGTCTGTCATAAGATTATTTGTGGCAACTATTGTTTGAATCTTCCTGAATTATTATTGCTACATAAAATCATCAAAACTATACCTTAGTTAAAAAATTCACCCTTGCTTTCTCTATGCTCCAGAAATGAACCGACTAAATTTCTGATTTAGCAGTAGTCAGGTCCATTGAATTTTTTTAGAGGACGGGTGGCAAAGGGTATATTCTGAATCACAGTATACCAAAAAAACACTCCCACTTTTTGTAAATGCGTAACTTTTTCAAAGCCGATGGTGGGGGTAGTTGACCCTCCATGATCCTTCAAATGACAGGCCTGGCAGTAATGGTTCCCTTTAATTGGCCTGTTAAATATGTATACTTATTGCAAAAGATAGTTACTATTTTCAAATATATTTATGGTTTTTGCCGCAAATTTTCGGCGAGATCACGACGCAGAATTAAGCTCTGTTACGACATGGATAGTGGTGTAACGATGTTAATGACATTATAGACATCATGCATACATTTAACTGCAACTAACATAATATTTAAAATAAAAGAGGGTTGGGGATATGTCCACCCAATTATCACTGACTCCTTATATTGTGAACATTTGTATTTACGTATTCGTAAAAGTACTTCTCAAATTTTTGTTCTTTTTTCCAGCTCCTTCATTTTTTGCATGGATGTTCAGTATGATCAAGTCTTTGCTGTCAGAGGACACCGTAAAAAAACTAAAAATTTATGGCCATAGTGAGTAAAATGCTTTTTTTGAGCGCGATAGTTGAATTGAGTAATGAGGCAATAAATTTAGCCTAAAGCAGTAATACTTTTTTATGATATAGTGTGAGTCAACTAAAAAAGCACTATTAAGAAACGGTCATAAGATTTCCCAGAAGAGAAATCAATGTAACACGAATGTTATAGTGAAACTTTCTTTGCAAACAGCCGTTTCTCGATAAAAATAGAAAAGCTGCGTGTCAGTAAATTCTTTGTCCGGACCATTCTCAAGATGTACTCAAATCGTTTCATTGACGATAAAACTTTAAATAGAAAAGTTGCTTGTCATTAAATTTGGTATCTGGACCATTCTCAAGATGCACTCAAGGAGTTTTTTTTTTTTTTTTTAAGTTTAAAACTGTCTATAGTTAGCATAAATTTTCGAAGATATACTAACTAGTGTTTGATCAACTTGCCATCGAGCCGTCTTTCATTTTCTTTTTTTTCCAGCAAAATGCCACCTAGTGGACATTTTTGAACTGAAAATTGTGTTTCATTTCTTTGAATGCTTCTCGTGAGATGACCATGTGCCAAGTTAGATGACGACCCACTCAATCGTTGAAAATAAGTTGTGTGTCCAAAAAAAGAAAGCATGTTCGATTCAAGGTCACTATGTTTTTGAAAATGGGGGGTGACTAATCTTACATCGTTAAATAAATGTTTTGAATTAAATATGAATTGCAACTTTCCATATTTATCCTTAACGACTTGCTCAATTGTTTTTCACCACTGATTAAAATTTCGACCCTCTTTTCCAATGCGTTAAGGTGGTTGGAAGGAAGACCTCCTCCAAGCAATGGATCCGGATATTCTGCCAGTCATATATGGAGGGACTAGGACAGATCCGGACGGAGATCCAAGATGTCGTACGATGGTAAGATTTGTTTGCATCTCCCTACCCGTTAACGCATTCTATCTGTTCTTTTTAGCCTACTTTCCCGTTAAAAATAAAAGGAAAACGAAAAAAATATTAAAAGTAGCTTAATGCGTCTAAAAAATATCGCTCATTCCCATATTTGATTTTTTGATTTGAACAATTTTTGGTTCAACTTTGAACCGTTCAAACAACCTGTCCCGCGATGCTAACTTTTGAGTGAACAGTCCGATATGAACAAGCTTTTTTTTTGTTCGAAAGATCTTATCAAGGATATTTCATTCCCGTATTTACATTTCCGATTCGAACAATTTTTTGTTCAACATTGAACCGCTGAAGTAAGCTGTCACCCCTAATAACTTTTGAGTGAACAGTCCGATTTAAATAAACTTTTTCTTGTTCGAAGGATCTCGGCAAGGATACTTCATTACCGTATTTAAATTTTCAATTTGAAAATTTTTTCGTTCAACATTGAACCGTTCAAGCAACCTTTCCCCACCTAATAACTTCTGAGTGAATCGTCCGAATGGAATAAACTTTTTTTTGTTTGAAAAATCTCGGAGAGGCTCATTCCCATATTTCGCTTTTTGATTTGAACCATTTTTCGTTCAATATTGAACCGTTCAGAAAAAACATTTAACATTAGCGCCTACGGGGAATTTAAGTTGAATGTTGATCCTGACTTAAAATCGGATTTCCTTCAAACTAACTTTGTAAGAAAATGGTTTAGATAAATAATGTGTTAAAAGTTCTTTTTTGAATAATCTTCTGTGAGGACTCTGATTCCCGCTCCGCAAACATGGCGGAAATGCAGGCTCAGAAAAAAATGACTGACTGTGCAGACGATTTTTTGTTTATTTATTCATTTGTTTGATTTTATTTATTTATTATTATTATTTTTGGCACACAATTTTTTTTTGTAGCAAAAATGTTTCATTCACGAGAGCTTTTTATTCTTTATTTATATTTAACAACTGGCAACGGATTAAAAGTGAAATTCGAGACATTTTATCAACGGACGAGTTTTTTTTTCTTTTTTTTTTTCCTTTCTTTGATAAAATGTGTTTTGATGTACTTTTTACTTTTATTATTTTTTTTTTTTGAAAACAATTGAGAAATTTTTCTGCGGAAGAACTGTAACAGTTACATTCTTTAAAAGGTGCGACAAAACTTTATTTATTCATTTCTTTACTTTTTATGTGTCTATTTTATGTGATGAGAGGAGTATATTTTGCTTTCAGAAATCAGCTTTAAGTGCTAAAAAGGTATGTTTGACATAATTTTTAGTCTCAGATAATCAAGAGAATAATGATCAGATGCTAGAATGCCGATGTCGATGTACGGGAAAGTAGGCTCGTTTAGTTCTTGACAGAACTTCTTGTTTTGTGTTATATTGCATATCTTTGTACTAATTGATAAGATCTTTATGATAAATAGTTATTTGTCGCAATACGAATTTTGGCCGCAATGGTGACTTTTCAAATTCTGAGGTAGACATCGATGCATTCTTTGCACACTAATTCATGATTTTTCTTAAAAGAAATTTTCCTCACGAAATAGGGATTTAAACTTTTTGATTTATTAAATTTATTTCTCTCATTCAAATGTATCTGTTGTGAAAAATGGACTACAGCAGGGCGGATCGGCCGCGAGAATTACATCAATTAATTGAATTAAATACTGTTCTTTATTTAATAACACTGGAATGCTGGTGGAATTTTTCATACAAAAGGATTGAACCGCAGTTTTTTTTTTTTTTTTAAACTCTGAAATTCAACACCTCAAGGGGGGGGGGGGCAGTTTCAAAAGCCCAGGGCGGTCTCACGTCCAAATACGCCTCTGGGGGGTTAGACTTGCAAATATGGACTGTACGGAAGGTGTGAAAACTGTTCTCAGTGGACTATGTTTAAATTAGTGTTCATGATGGTTGCTTCACCCGGTCTTAAAAAAGATTCAATACCCAGGTAGCACAAATAACTTTAAACGTTTCATAAACGTTTTTAAGCGGTTGTTACAACGTTAATAACCATTTTACAACCTTTGAAAAACGAAGTGTGCTACTTGGGTATATTGCCGCCCTTCCCAAAAATTTGGGTATCAAATGTTCGTAGCTGTTTGTTCAACCTTACTAGTGCGTGCTATTGGTTGTCACCATTCAAGAATATATTTCCGCAGTAGGCTTATCCTTCGCAATCAGAAACCTTACTCCCGCCAAACGTTTGTCCAATTGACAAAGGACCCGTCTTGTCTCTCGGCAACCCTAAAAGCTGCCCTTCAAAACCGCTTACGTTATAACGTAAGCCATTGTGCATACGATACTAGTCATTGGAAAAAACTAAAAAATAGAATTGGAAATTAGTTTTTTTCAAAAAACATATTCTTCCGAAAGCCCTCGATGGTTGCTTAAATAGTGACATCCAGGGCCGGATTACTAAATAGGCAACGTAGGCAGTTGCCGACGGGCCCCGGGGTTTTAAAAGGGCCCCGAGAAATCCTGAAGATATCCTTTTTAATACACTTTTGTTTTATTTATATTTTTAACTGAATGTAACTCTGAGTAAAAGATAAAATTCACGTTCTTTACAAATGTAAAAGAATTATATTTAATATACTATTATATATACTAAAGGCTAAACTATATTACATGTTGATATATTGCAGGTGCATGTAAACTAGTAGATATTGAATAGTTTTGAAAATCAGAGGGAAATCAGTTAGAGTATCATGAAATATAGTTTGATTGACTCTAAAAGTGTTTTTTTAGATTTTTTTAAACTTAACTTTAGATGGCACTGATGAGCTAAACGATTGCATGTTAAGAACATTATTTGATACAATTAGCGAATAGAACTTAAGTAAACGTTCATACTGCCATCCAACTTTTTTCACCAGGGCATAATTTCTATCAAAAAAGGTGCAAAAGTCCAAAAGTACCCACAACTTATTTTATTGCTTAAATAGCATGAATTTCGCCTAAAATATTAAATTTCGTAGGTGTAGGGGCTTTACTCTTTATTCAAATTAAGCCTTGTTCACCATTAACACTATTTACACCTGTAACATAATAAATCATTATGATTGATTATGTATTTTATAATAACAATTTTAAATGATTAAAATATATTTGCACAATATATATCAGTTATTTAAAATCTCATTTATCAAATCCATATGGTGAAGGGGCCCCCTCATTTCAAATGCCTATGGGTCTCCAAATCTTCAATCCGGCCCTGGTGACATCACTGCCGTCTTGAGACTAAACTCCACTTTCTTTCCGTGTCTGTTGTAATAAAGTAGCAAGTTTTGCTTTCCCCTTTTGGCGCGCTTCTGGATCGTGGATTGACAAAGAGTAAATAAGAAGGCACAATCAAGCACCAAAACACGCTTCTTCATCGTAGGCAGGCATAGGAATAAATCGACATTCAGTTCCAAAATGCCGGTTATGTCGCTACTTCTTAACTTAAGTCCTTTTCCTCAACAGATTCCTCCGGGTGGCCCCATCCCCACAGAGTACTACTTGAAGAATACTCAGAAGCTGAATCCGGAGGACGAGAACGTTCAGAGAGTGGTGGTTGGCAGACGATCTAAGCACATCGCCCCCATCAGGGTGGACTTAGCAGGTTCCACGATCTGTTGGGAGGTCGAGTGCCAGAACTGCGATATCAACCTGTACCTCCTGTACACGGATGGTCCTGCTGCCGAAGTGGTCGTGGAACCGACGCGCGTCAACAACAACCTGGGGCTGGAGAAGGGATTCTTCATGGCCGAAAGGGCGGGAAATTGTAAGTACATTTTGATAGTCATTTCAGTGACAACCGATAGCCAGAGGGAGTATTCCAGTAGCTAGAATTCCTTTTATACTCGCATATAGCCCAACACCCTTTTTAAGAGTGAAAATCGGGAAAAAATCGAAGGCCCGATTTCTGGAGAAATAAGAGATTAATCTATACTAATAATATAAAGCTGTAGAGTTTGTTTGTTTGTTTGCTTGAACGCGCTAATCTCAGGAACTACTGGTTCGATTTGAAAAATTCTTTTTGTGTTTAATAGTCCATTTATCCAGGAAGGCTTTAGGCTATAGGAGTTATTGTTAAAACTAAAAATAATAATGTAAAAAATAATAAACTCTACGAAAAGAATTAGTTTCCTCTCTTCTCGAGAGATGGCGCTCATAAAGAGTATTGCTAAGCTTTTGCAACTGTGGAGGCGCCCTCTACATTCAATGGTTGACAATCAAGCAGTTGCTCAAACGGGGAGTTACAGTTTGCACTCCAATGATTCCCAATGATTTGCTTTTTAATGTGGATTAGTTTCCACTCTTCTCGAGAGATGTCGTTCGTTAAAATTATTTTTTTATCAACTGTGTAGAGAGCGCTGGTTGACAATTTCTCTAGCCTCGAGAGTCTTGCCTCTTGCCACATGGTTCAGATCACGAACTGGTTTTCGTGTTTTTCTTTGATATTCAGGTATATAATTTGTTTTGCAGGATTTTTCTATTAACTTTTGTCTTTCTTATTTCTGCATTGTTAGTATTTCTTCTTCATTTGTGGTTGTTCTTTGTAACTTTATTATTATAGTGTACCTCGGGTACTTAACTAAGCACATAATTTAAAACCATAGTATATTTATATAGGTTATTGTTTTCTTATTCTTTTGACTTTTTTTTTCTTATGTAATATGTAGGTAAGTAGGTTTCAAATGAGTCAAACCTCTTTTTTTTTAATGATTTAAGATAGTTGCTAATCTAAGTAAATAATATGATTCGTCATATTTTTGTAACGTTTTTACTATTTTGTATCATTGGTACTAAACACATAATTTAATTGCATAGTATTTTTATATTGGGTAGTGTTTAATTAATCCTTTAACGTTTTTTTCCTTATGTAGCACATATATACGTTGGCTTCAAATGAGTCTAACTTTTTTATAAATAGTTGAATACGATTTACCTTTTAATTTCAAAAGAATCCAATTTCCCATTGCAGTTTCATTTGCTGTCACGATTAATAAATCACAGGGACAAACATTCAAACATGTAGGAATAATTTTACGACAACATTGTTTTTCACACGGACAACTTTATGTTGCTTTATCAAGATCAGGCTCCGGCGAAAATCAGCACGTTCTCCTACCAAATGAAAGTAATACTAAAAATATCGTTTGTACAGAAGTACTTTGAAAAACGTTCTTTTTATATTAAACACACTCCATATTATTATATCTATAAATATTTTTTCCCAAATATTCTTTTACTTTTTGCTTTTCCCGCGTGATTGTTTAGTATATATTTATCACTATATGCGGATTTCGAAAACGAACAGTACTTATCATAGCTTGATGTTTTTGATAGATTGCTGTGAAACCGAGAGGCACAGCTATGCCCTAATAAAGGTTTTTGAAGTCCCAACTTATATCCAGTATAATACAAATGAATTCTTTTTTTATCTTTTTTTGTACCAGTATTGTTAATTTTTGTTCAGAAGTAGCCCGTTCAACGCCGGGCCACGCAGCTAGTATTCTCTATAATCCTTGTCCCATGTCACACCTTCTATTTTTGAAACACGAGGCGGGGAAGATTGATTTTCTGCATGGTCCGCATCTGACTCGCGAGTAGTAGCTTATCTATCTGATGGACCTTATTCAATTTGATTGACTCTGCTCTATTTGATGGAATTCTATCTATTCTACTTGTAGCGTAGCGAGAAATTCCCTTCTGGGTATATCTAAGGTAATTTCTGGCTACGCAAATGGTAGATACGACTCATCGCTTTCAATTCGATCCAATTCAGTATAAGGTGAATGAACCCTTAGCACTAAATGTTGTAATTTTCCTAAATGAAAAAAAATTTTTTTGTTTCCAGACGCCGTCGTGTTTGACAACAGCTACAGTCTACTTCGCAGCAAAACCATCCTTTACAAGTGTTACATTTCAACATCCACAGCACGGGAATACGAACCTTTGCAATTCGCCAAGAAGTTTTGAGAAAACTTTCCCCGGCTCAATGACAAAGACTGAGCACTATTTTATACTGCTACACATTCCAAAAGCTTTAAGACAGCTATTTGTGATACCTTTGCATTTTGCGTTGTAAATAGGCTATTTTTGTATAAGAGTTTCAAGAAGTACGTGAAAAGAACGATTTGATAATTGAAATAAAGATTTCGTTCCTTTTTCATGATGCTTGTTTGTACTATTTACTGACTGTGAAACTAAATTCTGCACTTGGCTGATTTTATTCCAGTTAATTGTTTTAGAAACGACATTTTTATTCAAAAAAGTCAAGCTATATTTAATACGCGTAAAATTCTCCTGAATATAATTGGCCACATAAATTTTGTATGATGCTGGACCATGTATGAGTCCACTAGTCGATAATTTCGTTTTTTAACAAGTCTTATAGGATGCAAGTGAATTCATTTTAGTAACATTTAAAGCGAAACCAATAACAAATACTATGCTGAGGGGGGTGGGGAGGAGGCGGCAAAGGGTTAATCTAGAAATGTTTCATAGGGAACCTTCACTACACATCTAGACACATGTTGACCTCACATGTGTTTTAGACTTCAATTGCGAAACGTATTATCAGGGGAGCTTTAAGCGCCAAGGCCGGAATTCAGGTGAAACGCTGCATCTGCAAAAGTATGTTGCACACGCAATTTTTTGTGCACTTTTGCGTAAAAGCACCGACTTGGCGCTTTTGCTCCAACAACGTTTCACAAGAATCCGAAAACCCGAAAATTTGCGTGTATAACGCACTTTTGCAGATGCAGCGCATCACCTAAATTTCGCCCTAAATCTCTCTTTTGCTAGCATCGAAGGTAGTTTAAAGATGCCTTTTTTGAACTGCAATATTGAATATTTACCAGCGGTGAATTCCTCAAGGGGGGGGGGGGGAGAGCGATCGCCCTTCCCTTGTATTCCTCCCTGGAAGGGGGGGAGCAGCCGTCCCTAGAAATATTGAATTTTTTAATCGGAAATATTTGTTTACCGACCAAAGTTCGACTTGTCCCGAGAAATATTTTTTTTCCAGTGTGGAAAAAGCTAAAACGAACTGAAGTGAAAAGACCTTTTTTTTTGTCATGCGCCGGCCAGGCTGGCTATTTGGGGTGCGCTGCTTCACTTTTCCAACTGTACCGTAATTTAGTGTGAAGTCCCACTTCCACAGTACACTTACGCCATAGGGACCCGTTTATAGGGTAGGCAACCTTTCACAACAACACATTCACACAAAAAAAGGGCAAGGACAGGAGAGAGAAAGCACATCCATGCCCAAGCCGGTACTCGAACTCGGGACCACACCATCCGTGGCATACTGCTATGACAACTAGACAAGGTGGCCGGCAAAAGACATTTTAGTTTTCAGTAAACAAGCTGAACAAGTTCATAAACTGATCTTGGGGTCCCGGCGGCGCTGTTTGTATGCACGCCACTTTCACAATCCCGGGACCACAGGTGCGATTCCTGCCCTCACTCTGGTTGTTTCGTTTCGTTTCGTTTCGGTTGGGGCTATATGCCCAGGTTTTTGATGAGGACTACAATCTAGTGTTTTGCCTCCGTTACATATTATTTTTATTACATACATCTTGTACAGACAATGTATGAAAGAGTTGCATCACAAAAGAAGGAAAGTACATCCGGAGCGAGGGTGGGAGTCGAACCCACTGTCTCAGAGTTATCGGCTATACACGCCTTAGACCGCTCGGCCACTGAGACCCCCTTTGTTTATTTGCAACACAAATTTCAAGCTCGTGCACTTGGTTACACAAAACACATTATTTTATTTATTAATTTACAACACAGATTTCGAGCTCGTGTACTTGGTCACACAGAACCCGTTTATGAACTCACGTCCAATATGACAGATAGTACAAGAGAGATACATAGTACAGGACAGAGTTTACGCTCACGGAGAAGGAAGTTACAACCACAGACTAAAAATGAATAGACCGCGCATCTATGGATGAAGCAGTGGGTGTTAGTAGCGCTAAGATATATCACGTGATCTACAACGAAACCCTCTCCTTCTTCTGACGCTCTGGCGCGTTGAAATTTTTCGCGATCATTTGCAAGCTGTTGGTAGGCAAATGCTTCCTTGCGCTTTTCGTTCGCTCCATCATTCCGATCGCTTCGCGAGACATTTGTTTATTTGCTGCTTGCAAGTTCCATCTCCAACAAACAATCCATGGCACGAAATAGAAAAATAGAATTTTCTACTTGTTTCAAATTAGGTTTCAAAAGTTTTTCTTTTTTTTTGGGGGGGAGGGGGGTGCAGTATATATAGATGAGCATATGAATTTAGCAGAAAACATTCAATGCCTATGCATATATCACAGAACACATTCAGTTCTTTGATGAAAGGGTAATAATAAAGTATTTTAAAAGAGCACACACATACAAACAAAAGTTTCATTTTAAAAGGCGCAGGATTTTACAATATTTGGTAAAATTCACCTATTTTTTATTCAACGAAATTAAAACATAAACAACTTTGAAAATGTGTGTTAATCATTACAATTTAAACAGCTTTTAACAGAAAAGTTAAAAAGTCACTTAACTGTATTTAGAGACTTTTCGATTGTCTTTTGTATTTTGAAATAAAAATGTTAATTGTTCTACGTTCTAACAGTAGTTCGATTCAATCAAAACCTATTTAAGCTTATAGATAAAGCATTTTCTAAGGGTTCTTAAAACATTGTTTGCTCTACCCCCCCCCCCCCCCCCGCCCGAAATTGCGAGAAATAATCTTTAAAAAAGCAGTTACTTTACGTATGCACAAACAATTGATAATTAGTTACACATAGTTCAGTAGAGAATGAATAAAAAAAACATAAGTAGGGGAGGTGATTTTTTAAAAATGCAATTTTTGAGACATGCCCTTTCATTCTGCTTGCGCGGTATAAGGTCTTACCGACAGACGAATAGTGCAAAAAGGTCGAATTACGAAAAATAGAGTATTTCACTTTTGCTGTAACTTTTTCCAGAAAGAAAGGACAAATACAAAATAATTGAATAAAATGTTTAAATGGTAATTTAATGGCATTTAAATCAAGACTTTACATTCCCCACAAACTATGCAAAAACATTAATTTGTTGAAATAGAACTTATTGAAGTCACAGATTTACACTATCGGTGAGGATATGAATTTCTATGCATTCTGTGTGATCAAAGATAGCAAGCGAAAACGCTCAACTAAAATTGTTAATTTTGTTCATAAAATGTTACTCGCTAAAAAAGTGATAAATTTCTTTCTAACTCTATTTTTAACAATTAAAGCAAGAGTTTTGAAAATAACTGAGATATTATTACAGACTAAACTTACCTATGGAATGTTATTGGTCTTCCCTTGACCGATTTTTCTTTGCATCCAAATGCACAACGATTTAGAAACCATTTTATCTCAAAACAACAGTTCATCTCCATAGAAGTGCATACTATGATCCGCTGCGGCGGTTGTAGATCACGTGGTTAAAGACAGGTAGGTTCTGGCGGCGGAAAGGTTACCACACACTCTTTCTGTGTATCTTTACTCTGTGGTTACAACCAGAGCGGGGGTCCCAGTGGCCGAGCGGTCTAAGGCGTGTATAGCCGAGAACTCTGAGACGGTGGGTTCGACTCCCACCTTCGCTCCAGATGTACTTTCCTTCCTTTGTGATGTATAAACCTGGGTATATAGCTCCAAATGAAAAAACGAAAAAAAAAAAAAAATAATAAAAAAATAATAAAAATAAATAAACAAAGCTGGACGTGCTCACCTCGTGGCAGTTTTTAGTTCAAATCAGTTTAGGCGTTATTTTTTAGTTTTCGCAGGTTGTACGATTAAACGCGTCTGGTTGTTCATGTAGAATCTTGTTCGTGTTCGGTTCAACTTTAACAAGTATAATGTCGATTAAATGATTTAGTCACAAATGCTTCTACTTGATTGCTGTCTGCAAGAATGCTTCATTTGGTTTTACTGTACTGGAACCCTTTTTTTGGAAGCGTCCAGAAAGAAGTTGGAAAGATAATTTTATATTTCAAGAAAACTGCATTTGACGCGAAACAGACATAATGCAAATTGGATCTAAACCACCTGTTCTTTTGGTGAGTTCCCCCAAACTCCTAACTCAGTTCATTCAAATATTTTCTTTCTTCCAACTAAAGCAGTCTCTCTATGTATGGGCGATTCTCTGTAAACTAGTCATTTTCCATACAGAATCTGTCCGGGCATGCTTTTTTGAAATGTTCGTATAATTATAATAATATTGCTCAGGAAATGAATCTATCACTTTGGTTCGAAAGAGGGCCAATTAAAGTTTGTGTTTTTCTGATAAATCTTGATAGTCCCCTGCCTAGTATACCTAGGCAGGGGGCTGCGTATTTGCTGTTTGTTGTGCAATATCTGCAAAACTATTGGAACATAATTAGTTACGAGACTACCTATAAATTTAGGCATAAATCGTGGACATCCCTGCTAAAAATGACGCGTAGAGATCAATAAAAAAATTGTGCGTGGAAATGGCCAACGGATATCAATAGAGCTAAATCAGTAGAGGTCTACTGATATCAGTTGAACAAGAAGCTATGGATCTCTATTGATATTCATAGATTCTACGGTTTTGTTCTACTGATATCACTAGACCTCTACTGATTTAGCTCTATTGATATCCGTTGGCCATTTCCCGTACATTTTTTTTAATTCTATGATGCTATGGATCTTTATTGATATCTATAGATCCTACGGTTTTGTTCTATTGATATCACTGAAAGATGCTATGGATCTTGTTTTGTTCGTTACTGATATCAATAGGCCTCTACTGATTTATCAGTATTGATATCCGTAATCCATTTCCTCCCATACAAATTCTTTCTATTGATCTCTATGGGTCATTTTTACTAGGGATAGAACTACTCAAACAAGGTGGTGTGTCATTGCACAAGTGGTGTGCAAAATATCCAGCAGAACAAAAGTGATATATGCTGAAGTAAATGCACCCACAACTCGATTATAGCATCCTAAGATTGCAGTTTCGCCCTTATTGGGGGACTCCACAGTTAGGAATAGCCAATGATCGAGCCGGAGGCAAAAATCTTCTTAATGTAGCTAAGATAGCCAACAAACTGGTAAATAAAGTGAATTTATCTGTTTATACGTAATAGCATTAATTAGCCACAGCATAAAGATTTTGTACATATCAGGGCATAACACTACATTAAAGTCTCGAATTTTAATGGATATGCATCGAGACTCATTATGCATCACATGGAAATGTATGGAAAAGACCCTCAAAATAATGATTCTTAGATTAAAGACAAACTTATTTATGGAACTTCAAATGCTCCATTTTTCACAATGCGCACAATGTACAATTTACACATGAAGAGGCCATTTTTTTTTTTTGTATCCAGTTTAAAGAATAAAAATGTGTTTTTTTTAATTATCTTTTTTAAAAAATATCTTTGAAATGAATGGTTGAACCATATGTCTGTGATGATTTGAAAGAAAACCATTGATTTTTTTCAAACATAAAGGAAAAAAATGACTAGCATAATCTATGAATCTGTAATATCAGATTTTAAAAAGTCAGAAATTTTTATCAGTTAAAATTTCAGTCGAAGTTTATTATTTTAAAATTATAGTTATCTTTATTTACAAAGTTTAAAATCATCTGCTTTTTTTTATTATTATTATTCATAACTTTCCTAGCTCACTAATTTTACCGAGACTTACTATACTTAAGTTTAAACTTAATGATTTCATTTCTACAGATATCAATTGGAATTAGTATAACCTATCGGATTTCTATTAATGTCAATTAAAACTTTAACCCTTTCAGGGGCGAGTCATTAAATTTTACTTTCAGATGAGAAAAAACCAGCAGGATGAATTGCAGTAGTCATACAGACTACAGAAATAAGTTTAAAAAAAATTTGCTGTCCCCCGTTTCAGAATGGGGGCCGGTTGCACAGCGCAACCGGCGCCCCGCCAGGACATTGAAAATGCAATATGAATGAGCTTCGTTGAAGAGCTTGCTGTTATAAATAATTTAAGATTGCATGTCTTTTCTATCACCATTACCATATTAAAACATGCCTGTGAACAGGGGAACCTCAATGGGAGGTCACAGGAGGTCATTGTGACCTCCCAAAAAATCTTTATTCCACAAATTTTGTCTGTCAATTTGGCAAACTTGGACATCTAAATGCAAAATATTGCAATTTTTCAATGTCCAAGTGCTTATTTTCATCACATGAACGTTACTCCCCCCCCCCCCATTTCATCCTTCAGTAAAATTTAGAACTACATTCTTCAAATGGAAAATTCGAAGTTCGCTACATCCCAGTCTGAATAATTCAACTTGTATTAGTATACAATTTAGAAAAATAATAAAATGAAATGAAATAAAGAAATTTTATACCTAAGCATGAATTTTTAACATTAGATTAAAAAATTCTAAACATTACAAATTTATAAAATTAAGTTTTTATCAAACGAATCATATTTTCATACCTTTATACTATTACATTTATTTCTGGTGGAACTTTTGAAAGCCCAGATTTTTACGAATTGTTGGACTTTGTTGGACAAAATTATAGGAATTATATATTTACAGAAGTATTTTACAGTGAAACCAAGAGAAAGAGCAAAAAGCAACCTTTCCAGAAACAGAAAAATTCGAGACTGGTGCTCTCCTGATTTTGTGTAAATTCCCCTCTTTCAAATACTGAAGAACCTCACCTTTGACCCCTGTATGTTAATACTTGAACTGCAGGCTAGACTATTTATATTATGAATCAAGACCTCTTCCTAAGACCCTCTTCCAAAAGACAACCCCGCGCATCAGACAGAAAACAGATGTGAAAGAGAGTCAGCTGCTAGGCTGCAAATCAATTCTCATTGACGCACAGAGGGGCAGCGGTTGCACTGTGAAACCGACAGATAAATAGTGAAAATTACGTGTGTTAGGATATTCTTTTTTTGAAACTGGGTATATTACAATGATCCTTGATGATGGCTTATAAGATTCATCACCTTAGGTCTGAATATTTTTTTGTTTTTTATTGAAAAAAAAAATTTAATAAAATAGTGGCAAAAACAGCTTTTCATTTCTACACTGGCATGCACATATTAAGAATAAAGGAGCTATGATGCTGCCATCTATTGATAGTTATTGAAAGTAATTGTATTTTGAGACCTTAATTAAGAAAATTGAGCTATTTTTTGCCGGAGAAAAAAATTATGAAAAAGTGCGGTTTCACAGTGCAACCGGCGCCCTTGAAAGGGTTAAGTGATATCCATTGGGATCAGTATCCTACTGACCAGATTTCTATCGATATCTATAAAGCTTCTATTGATATCCATTGAAATGCTTTCCTACTGACCAAATTTCTATTCATGTCTATAGGGCTTCTATGGATATCCATTGAGGTTATGATCAATAGGCTATTGGTATCAATAGCTTCTATCGATACCAATAGAGACATCTATAGAAATCAATTCATATCAATAGAACTCTACCGATATCGATAGATTTTTCTATTGATCTCTACGTGTCATTTTTAGCAGGGATTAGGGTGGATTGAAAAAACTTTTTTTTTTTTTTTGAATTCCAAATTGGCCCGGGTGAGAAAAGTTGTCCACTAAGACTAAACAATTACCTGTAAAATTTGAAGATGATCAGATAAAATCTTCATGTTTCGCAAGGAGGTCAAAATTCGAAAATTGGACCCAAAAATGCATTTTTTCATCTTTGCGAAAACATTAGTTTTTAATAGTTTTGCAAATCGCTAGGGGGCCAAAAAGTTACCGAATGGGATGAAATACTATGATTTAAAATTATATCACAATCCGGTAAAATCTTCATGTTTCACATGATGGTCGAAATTTGCATATTCAACCCCAAAATAGCACTTTTTCATCATGAATGAAAAAATTCTTTTGAAACGACCACGGGTAGAAAAGTTGCCCCTTGCGGTCAAACCCCTTTATACAAAACTAGAGACCCGTTATGTAAAGGATATAGAAGTGGGGAATCAGCTCCAGGTAACTTTGCCCCCTAGCGATTTGAAAAACTATTAAAAACTAATGTTTTCGCAAAGATGCAAAAATGCTTTTTTGGGCTCAATTTTCGAACTTTGACCTCCTTGCGGAACATGAAGATTTTTTTCTGATCAACTTCAAATTTTCAGGTAATTGTTTAGTCCTAGTGGACACCTTTTCTCACCCGGGTCGATTTGAAATTCCAAAAAATAGTTTTTTCGATCCACCCTAGTAGACATAATAACTAATATGTTTAATAATGAAACTAATTGACATTTATAAAATCGCTTCCCAGAGCACTGTCTTCGCAAAGACCCAGATGCATACTGAGCTAATATTTAGAAAAGTGCCAATTTGAGTCCCAAGTGAATTTTCATTAGTATTTCAATAACTAGTTAAAAAAATAATTTTCCCTGGAAAGAAGATAAGGTTTTGCTTTCATTTCATCTAATAACATCAGGAAAAAAAAATTTTTCTTTAGAAAATATTTGTTTTATACTTCAAAAATCAGATCGGTAACGTGTCCCCAGCAGCAAAATTTAGCATGCAAACAGATTAAGCGCACTTTCTAACTCCTCCCCCCCTAAAAAAATGCACTTGCACAAAAAACGATTCTATTTTTACCCCTTTGTTAATACTTCATTCTTGTTTTAATCGATTTCTGATTTTCTAGGGAATGCGAAATAAGCGTGTCCCTAAGTTCCGCGTCAGAGCGGTAACAATAACTTCCGATCTATATTTAGGCTCCCAAAATCATTTCCTGCACCGATACCACGTGATACTGAGTACCTGGTGTGATGTTTTATCGCATCGTAATTAAAAATTTGCATTTCTGCATCTAAAATTGCAGGTAAGATTTTTTAAAGTGATTTCATAAAATGTGTGTCATTTAAGTCATCAGATCGGTAACACGCGATAAAATACGCAGTTTTTATTATTTCAAAAGTTATTTAATATATAAGTATAGTCCTTTATTACAAGTAAAAAAACCACGTGTTTGATTTTGGTTTAGCGCAATCGACTCGGAAATAAAAAAAAAAACTTTGTCGGTTTATCAGATCGGTAACATTAAAAAACAGCGAATATGTTACCGAACTAACTCTCACGTTTCAGAATTATTAAAAAGCAAAAATCATAGGTTTTAGCCATATAATTGAATATTTTTATTCTTAAAAAATGAAAAGCAATGAGTTTTAGTACAATTGCTTCATTTGTGGTTTGTATGACCTGACAATAGAAGTTAGTAAAATAAGAAAAATTGACACTGCAGAAATTAAGTTAATTAATTATTATTATTTTATTTATTTATTTTTTCGTGCTTCAATTTCTCATAACTTCGCTAAATAACTAGATAATAACTAGCATGCTAAATTTGAATTTCTGATCAAGAAATTAAATTTTCTGCAACTAATTAAAGAAAAGCAAGTAGCAGAGTTGTGTGTTGAAAAAGTTGAAATTATGTGTTGTTTCAAAACAAAACAAATGTTTTATTAGCTTGGATTTGGTGACCTCATAATTTATTTTATCTAAAAACCTTATCGCTCATTTGTATTTCCAAGAAATTCTTTTTTGTAACGAAATTTGATTTTTTAGCTAATATATATATCAATATAATTATCTTAATTCTATGTCAAAAATGCAAGGCAATGATATCATTTTTAGAGATGTTAATGAAGACTGAAAGCATAAACTCATATATGTAGCTCATATAGTAACATCAGATCTGTAACACTCATCAGATCTGTAACGGTTTAAAAGTGAGTAATCTAAGGAGGGGGTAAATAACTTCCTTGACCTCCCCCCTTTTATTTTCTTGCATTTAGACCCAATTTAGACTTAGAATCCAATATTAATTTTTTTCTGCAAAAAAAATTTTTAATCAGAAAACTCCAACCTCAAATTGGCACTTTTCAAAATATTGGCTCTACTGTCATCACAAATGCTTGCTCTCAAACTAAACAAAGTAGCCTTTCAACCCCGATCTCAGAAATTTCGGCAAATCCACACTGAATACTTTAAACTTCATGTCAAAAAACATTTTCAAGAGTAACAGATTTTTTCTATTGGAACTTTGAATTTTTGTGGCAGGGGAATGTTTGGAAAAACTCCTGACAGAACTTACCTGACAATTATAAGTTTTATAATTACGTAATTAGGCCTTATTTCATGAAAAAGATATACACTGCGATGCAAAAGTTTAGACAAAATGCAAATATGTGAATAAAAAGAAAACTATTCAACGAAATAGTTTCAAATTTCTACTGCTGGTACACAATATGGTCCCAAATACGTGTCTGGAGTTCTTATAACTATAACTGGAATCAAATTTTGGATATTACAAAAGATATCTTTTTACATTGTTGCAAAAGTTTAGACAATAGTCAGATTTTATGCAAATATCCCTTGAAATGTGATTGATGGAGGGAATGCGGGACTGTATTATTCATTTATAAAGTGCAGAGAGTGCTGAATAAATAATCAAAATCTCAAAAGCTCTTTAGTTCTTATGTAAAGAAGATGAGAAAGTTTGGAAGCCGAAATTTGAAAATGAACCTACTTTATTAATTTTTTGTCTTTTAAATCGGCTCTAGTATGGTAGTACATTGTTTTTTACTTTGTGGAGAGCAAATCCAGACATGCGTATCGATCAAAAAGTACAAGAAAAATTATATTTCTTAAAGATGAAGGAATTGAAAAAACGGCCCAGACTGACGATTCGACCCTTAATCCTACAAAACTTCAACTTGGGTCAAAAACAGCACGTGATAGCATAAGTAGATGAACAACTGAATCGAAATGCATTAAAAAAAACAAAGAATTGTGCTTATGCCTTTTCGGACAGAGTGTCCCAAATGAGCTATATTTTATTGGTAAAAGCAGCTCAGTATATGATCATTGGATGTTTCTCAAGTCCCGCGAAAAGAATTATAATCCATCTAGGCCATCTCAATTTTAATAATTTTTATCAAAGAAAGTACCATTCATTTTTTAGTCACGATGATACATATGCTGCTTTTCACATTAAAATCTGGCTTATTTGGGACACTCTGTCCGAAAAAGCTCAGGCACAATTCTTTGTTTTTTTTATGCATTCCGATTCAGTTGTTCATCTACTTGTGCTGTCACGTGTTGTTTTTGACCCAAGTTGAATTTTTGTAGGCTTAAGGCGCGAATCGTCAGTCTGAGCCGTTTTTTCAATTCCTTCATCCTTAAGAAATATAATTTTTCTTGGACTTTTTGATCGATACGCATGTCTGAATTTGCTCTCCACAAAGCAAAAAACAATGTACTACCATACTAGAGCCGATTTAAAAGACAAAAAATTAATAAAGTAGGTTCATTTTCAAATTTTGGCTTCCAAACTTTCTCATCTTCTTCACACGAGAACTAAAGAGCTTTTGAGATTTTGATTATTTGTTCAGCAATCTCTGCACTTTATAAATGAATAATACAGTCCCGCATTTCTTCCACCAATCACATTTCAAGAGATATTTGCATAAAATCTGACTATTGTCTAAACTTTTGCAACAATGTAAAAAAATGACTTTTGTAATATCCAAAATTTGATTCCAGTTATAGTTATAAGAACTCCACACACGTGTTTGGGACCATATTGTGTACCTGCAGTAGAAATTTGAACACATTTCGTTGAATAGTTCTCTTTTTATTCACATATTTGCATTTTGTCTAAACTTTTGAATCGCAGTGTAGTTGCATTATTCTATTTCTAGATATTAATTGCCAAATTTATGTAGTGTTTATAGGTTTCTTGAAATATTGCCTTTAAGTGTTAAACTATTGGATTAGGACAGCCAGGGGACTGTTTTTGGTGCTTAGATAATTTATAGAAAAAAAATTAAATACAGTGAAACTTCGATAAGTCGAAGTTGCAGGGAGAGCAAAAAGAATTCGAGTTATCCAAAATTCGGGTTATCGAAAAGGACAGGAAAACCATAGAATAAACAAAAATACTACCATTAATGTTCAATAAATTTATAATGTGATAAAAAAAGTGACATAATGATGTACCAAAGATATTATATGTATAATTGGAATAATTAACGTAAAATGTAATTAAATTCAAAAGTTTTTGTAGTTTAGAAAAAAAATTCTAATTTTTATGCATAATACAACAATTTTGACTCACCAAGAATATCTGCATTATTTTTTTAAAAAATCTGTAATTAAACATTGTTTCTGAGAAAAAAAACTTGTTATTTCAACATATAGATAGAGACAACTATAAGATAGAGTCAGGAACATTAGGTTGGGATTCTACAAAAACACGCAGTAAATCTGCTGCTTCTCTTGCATCTCGGATTGAAGGTAATTTGATTACCTGCTCAATTTCCTCTATATCTTCATCACCGGAATCTTGTTCACCAGAATCTTGTTCGCTATTATCTCTTACGCTTGCTAAAATTTCTTCATCGGTAGGGTACTCTGTCACTAGTACCTCGTCATCGACTTCTACAAAATCCATAAAGTCTGTATTGGAAGGAATGTTCATTTTCTTTTGTAAAACCTCCCACTCATTTTGTAAATTTAACTCCCCCATATTGTTGTTTTCTTTATTTTCATTATCTGGATCTAAAGACAAAGCATCTTTTATGAAACCAGCCTTCTTAAAACAGTTAGCAATTGTCTGCGAGGTCACATCACTCCATGCTTTCTGCAGCTCTCGAAGACAGTCGAGCAGAGTAATGCAAAGCTCTATTTTCATCTATACACTGTAGTAATTTCAATACAACACGCTTTCTATAATGAACCTTTGACGCCTTGGTCCATAGGCTGCGTGATAGAAGTTGTGTTCGGAGGAAGAAACTCCAGTTTAATTGCTGTTAAGTTCTCTGCCAGGGTCTTGGGATGTGCCGGGCAATTATCAACAAACAGCACAATTTTTCTTCCAGCTGAGGCAAATTTCCTATCTACTTTTTTAAGCCAAGGTTTGAACGACTCTGCGGACATCCAGGCTTTACTATTGCTGGTGTAATCAACTGGCAAAGATTTTATATTACTAAAACATTTTGGCTTCTTAGCCTCCCCAATAACAAGCAAAGGAAGCTTCTCAGTTCCTGACGTATTGTTTGCAACCATGACAGTTACGCGTTCCTTACTTCGCTTTCCACCCTTACATGTATCACCTTTTAGTCAATCATTAGTTTAATCATTTCATACTCCTGAATATACGCCCCCCTATTTTTTTTTCATCCTATTTTAGGACTCAACTAAGTTGTCTCTGGTTTCCTACACAGTTATGACAAAACTTTGGCTCCAGATATTCAGTCTAGACGCCTTTTGATGCCTTGCAGTGGATCTGGCTTTTTTTTTCTTTTCTCACTACGTATTTGTCTACGAAGAAACTATTTCGACTTAAAGAGTTACTTTAGCATGGAAAATTCAATGAGGGTCATGGGATAAAATTCGGCTTATCGAATATTTCGACTTAAAAAAATTCGACACATCGAAAATAAATAACATTAATTCTCCATTCAGTGAGACGGGAATACATATTCACTACGGCTCATCGCAGTTTTCGGCTCATCGAAGTTCAACTTATCGAAGTTTCACTGTAGTTATCGCTACAAATAGAATTGGGCTACAATATATTAATATTGCATATAGTAAAATTTATAGGGTAGTTAAAAATTGTAGTATTTGCCGCATGGCAGTAAAAATATTTTAGGTGGTATTTAAGAAAAAGGGTTTTTACGGTTGTGCAACAGGATTTATGAGGGGTTGAAACGAAAAAAAGGGGCCTAAACCCAGTGAACATCCTTACCAGTGGACTAATACAGCATTTTTTGGCCATTATCTTACTGTCAATGCGTAGAAATAAATTACTTCTATCGATTGAACTAAGAAAAATGTTTTAAAACTTTATTTTTACAGAAAAATCACGGTGTTCGTTCATTCACTGGAAGTATTCATTAACTAATCGGTTTACTCTACCTACTGTATTTACGGAACAAAAACTACACAAGCAAGATAAGAAATATAATATTTATTACAAAAGTTACGTTTTTTATGCAGTGGTTCTATGTACAATGGTAAGAATACAGTATATCAATACTTCATCAAATAATTGAAATGTTGTTTTTAAATATGCAATTTACCTTCATTTTTAACAATTTTAACAGCAATTTTACAGTAAATGTAATAGATTTTTTAATTTTAATTAGAGATTTGTTGAGTATCAAATTCAAGCAGTGTACAAAAGAGCAATAAAATATTCAATCAATTCCACCTTTTCAAAATTTCGAGTTCGGAGAGCCCCTGCACCAATAGTTATGAATAAGGAAATTCTTTTTGAATTATTATTATTACTTTTATACAATAGTGTTGCAATTGCACATGAAACCTATTTTTATTAACATGCGCCACATGTAAAAAGCATGTTTCTTTTCTTTTAAACTCTGAAGTCTGTCATGGAATTGATTACTGTGTTTATTTGTCCATGCGAGATATCATACAAAGTGCAGCGCTTCATACGTCTGCTCAACTCTTTAAATAAAATACAAGATAATACTAACAGATGTTACAAATACAGAAAGATACAAATCCTACACGTCCAAACATCGTTTAAATAAACGTCATATGTCACCCGTGCCTTGTAATCTATCAGAATCATTGGCTGCTTCATTGAGAAAATCAGATCTTCAAATCCTGAACAGCTTTAGAGATGTGATGCGCGTTAACGTAGTTCCTGTCCATTTCTCCTGGGGGCTCCAAGGTGATTTTGAAAGCGATGTCCTTTGATGTCATCCAGCTGTAGGTGTTGTCGAAATGTAGAATCACTGGAACCAGATAAAATAAGTTATTTAGGCTTGAAAATGTATTCGAATCTAAGAAACTATTTGTAACAGGATGAAGTGTCAACCTTGAACAAAGTTTTCCTAAATTAAAAGAAAAAAATGTACGCTTTTCAGGCGTGACCGTTTTCCGCAAGAAGTACAAATCTTCTTTTTTTTCCAAGTACAAATATATTTTATACAAAAATTAAAAAGCAATATTTAGGCATAGGATGATCATACGAGCTTGCTCTAAGAGCTTCTTTAACTGACGAAGCAGCAATGTTTGGTGAAGAGATTACCTACCCGCACTGGCGGATACAAGGGAGGGGCGATGGGGGCGATCGCCCCTACTTTGAGGGATTCCTCTCTAGCAGATTTTAGATTTTGAAGTTCAAAACAGGCAATTTTAGCTGATCTTTGATGATATTAAGGGGGGGGGGGATTCAGGGCTCTGATCTGGAAATTTTTCGAAATTGAAGACCAATACATTTGTAATCAACATGTGTCAACAAGGATGCATGGCGGAAAAATGGGCAAGTAAGAAACAAAAATTAATCGCCTTTCCCTTGGCACATTTCTGGGTCCGCCCTTGCCTACCCGATCTATTAAAGACCTATGAATTTTATCTACGGCCTACGGCTCTATTTAAAAAGTTGCATTCATAAAGGTAATGTTCAGGAATTTTTGTTTCGCATAAAACATAGAACTTATCGTAGCTTCCAAGCAAATTATCCCAAGTTCTGACGTGGTGCTCTGTATTGAACGAAATTTCTATAGCAAAGTGACAGAAGACACATCAAACAGAATTTGTGATTTCACGTGGTTCCACAAATGACAATTGCAATAAAGTTGTTGCCCCTTTTTTCAGCCATCCTGTTTTAAATACAGTGTATTTCTGGGAACAAATACTTTTGCATGTTTGATGAAATATAAATTACAATTAGATACTTGAATGATTTTAGAAAACATGTACATACGATTTCCGGTAGTCCATAAGATCGTGCTCCCCACTTCCGGGCAAACATGGCATTGGCTGCGAATGACTGGCGTAATAGCCTCGAAATTGGAGATGTCCTCGTCCTTGTCCTTTTTTTTCTTCGCCTGCACCTTCAACGGTTCCAATTCACCAGTGGTCGGAGATTCGCTCATGAGGCCGAAGCCTATGTCGTTGTCCTTAGCCTGTAATACCAGAAAATATTAAAATACTTAACTACCATTATCTAAAATTTCTAATTTAAAGTTCTTTAACCAGTTACCGCCTAGTGATCTATCTATAGATCACCTCTTTTTATACTCCTCGTTAAAAACTATACATTTTTATCATTTCGTATTCTTATTGGCTGGTTTCCTATTGGATACTGGTTCAATAGGAAACCAGCCAATAAGAATAAGAAATGATAAAAATGTATAGTTTTCAGTGAGGAGTCTGAAAAGAGGTGAACTATAAATAGATCCCTGGGCGATAAGGGGTTAATGTCATTTGTAGATTATCGATGTTCTTATGGTTAAAGCTTTTAAAAAGATCACTCTGGTTAAAGTCGGTAAGTAGTCAGTAGTTAAAAACGGAAAAGGCCATCATATGTATTGCGAATGATTTACAATCTACAGCATTGTGCAGTAGGGTGGGGCGAAAAACGAAAAGTTTTTCAGATCAACTTCTAATAGTTGCCAAAAGTTGTCTTTGGTGATAGTTAGCTTTTGTGCAAAATTTGAGAAAAATCGGTTAATATCTTCAGGGGGCGCTGCGATCGCAAAGTTTTATCATAGCTTTAATCGGGATTTTATGGTTAAAATATGAAAAACAATGCCGTTAGCTAATCTCATTGCATTTTTTTACTCATAAGATATATTCATGCATTCAAGCATATGAAATAACTCACAAAAAATTATTTTATATGATATATTTATATTTCAAGCATTTAAAAAGAAACAAAAACGTGAAAAAAGGTGACTTTTTTTAAATATAAATATATCATATAAAATAATGTTTGTGAGTCATTTCATATGCTTTTAATGCATGAAAACATCTTTTGAGTAAAAAAAAACGCAAAGAGACTAGCTAAAGGCATTCTTTTTGATATTTTAACCATAAAATCCATAACAAAGCTATGGTAAAACTTTGCGATCGCAGCACCCCCTGAAGATATTAACAGATTTTTCTCAAATTTTGCACAAAAGCTAATTATCACCAAAGACAACTTTTGGCAACTATTAGAAACTGATCTGAAAAACTTTTCATTTTTCGCCCCACCCTATTGTGCAGTCTGCGCGCGGTTGCTATGGAATCCGCAAACATCCAGATACGGTGCGTCTTTCCACTACGGTCAAAATCATCGATAGTCTAAACACGTAGTTTCGACAGTAACTGTGTGTCTGAATAAGGGAAAAAAGTAAACATTTGATTCGAGGGATGTGACTCCGCTCCATTTAGGGGTAAACACGTATCGGCAAAAGCTGGCATTCCTAAAAACTAATAGATGCGTCCATTTCCGCGTATAAACCGGATATTTGATTTCCATCTCTTTTAGATTTCCATCTAATTAGTGATTAAACTGTAATATACCTGCAACTGAAGAAGGAAGTTAACCGTGTCTCACAATAACCGTGTCTCACTTAACCGCCGCTAGAGGGCGCCAGTGTTGCAGGGGAGATTTTTGCTGCTCTGAGCTAAGTGATATTTTTAATGTAAATTGTTTGTTTTTATTGTATCAGTTTTGGTATTTTTATTGTATTTCAGCATATAATTTATAGTCTAAGATCCCACCGCAGTTTATCTACACTCATAGCGTACACTCGTCACGTATATATCAAATTAAAGCACATTTTTTTCTGAACGTGATGCACTAAGTCTTCGTATGTAAAAGTGCCCGAAACCTATAGGCAGCCTGACCTAAACGGGACATATGAATGTAGTATTTCTACACTCATTGCGTACACTCATCACGTATACATCAAATTAAAGCTGAGTTTTTCCTGAACGTGATGCACTAAGGCTGCCTATGTAAAAGTGGCCGCAACCTCTAGACAGCCTGGCCTAAACAGCTCACATGAATGTAATACTTCTACACTCATCGCGTACACTCATCACGTATATATCAAATTAAAGCTGATTTTTTTCTGAAAGTGATGCACCAAGGCTGCCTATGTAAAAGTGGCCGCAACCTGTAGGCAGCCTGGCATAACAGGTCACATCAATGAAGTATTTCTACACTCATCGCGTACACTCATCACGTATATGTCAAATTAAAGCTGATTTTTCCCTGAACGTGATGCACTAAGGCTGCCTATGTAAAAGTGTCCACAACCTCTACGCAGCCTAGCCTAAACAGGTCACATAAATGTAGTATTTCTACACTCATCGCGTACACTCATCACGTATATGTCAAATTAAAGCTGATTTTTTTCTGAAAGTGATGCACTAAGGCTGCCTATGTAAAAGTGGCCGCAATCTGTAGGCAGCCTGCCTAGCAGGTTACATAAATGTCAAATTCTTCATTTATGTAACTTATTTAGACCCGGCTGCCTACAGGTTGCGGCCACTTTTATATAGGCAGCCTTAGTGCATCACTTTCAGAAAAAAATCAGCTTTAATTTGATATATACGTGATGAGTGTACACGATGAGTGTAGAAATACTACATTCATGTGACTTATTTAGGCCAGGCTGGCAAGAGGTTGCGGTCACTTTTACATAGGCAGCCTTAGTGCATGACTTTCAGAAAAAAATCAGCTTTCACTTAATATATACGTGATTAGTGTACGCGATGAGTGTAGTAATACTACATTCATGTGACCTGTTTAGGAAAGGCTGTCTAGAGGTTGCGGCCTCTTTTCCATAGGCAGCCTTAGTGCATCACGTTCAGGAAACAATCAGCTTTAATTTAATATATACGTGATGAGTGTACGCAATGAGTGTAGAAAGACTACATTCATGTGACCTGTTTAGGCCAGGCTGCTTAGAGGTTGCGGCCACTTTGACATAGGCAGCCTTAATGCATTACGTTCAGTAAAAAATCAGCTTTAATTTGATCTATACGTGATGAGTGTACGCGATGAATGTAGAAATATTACATTCATGTGGCCTGCTTAGACCAGGCTGTCTATAGGTTGCGGCCACTTTTCCAGTGGAAGATTAGTGCATCACTTTCAAAAAAAAATCTGCTTTAATTTGATATACATGTGATGAGTGTAAAAATTTGACATTTATGTGACCTATTATGCAGGCTGCCTACAGGTTGCGGCCACTTTTACAGAGGCAGCCTTAGTGCATCACTTTCAGAAAAAAATCAGCTTTAATTTGATATATACGTGATGAGTGTACGCGATGAGTGTAGAAATACTACATTCATGTGACCTGTTTAGGCCAGGCTGCCTAGAGGTTGCGGCCACTTTTACTTAGGCAGCCTTAGTGCATCACGTTCAGGAAAAACTCAGCTTTAATTTGTTATATACGTGTTGAGTGTACGCAATGAGTGTAGAAATACTACATTCATATGTCCCGTTTAGGCCAGGCTGCCTATAGGTTTCGGGCACTTTTACATACGAAGACTTAGTGCATCACGTTCAGAAAAAAATGTGCTTTAATTTGATATATACGTGATGAGTGTACACTATGAGTGTAGATAAACTGCGGTGGGATCTTAGACTATTAGTATTTCTGTGCATTGAGACTCATTTTCGCTTTACTTGCATTCTTAAAGTGTTTTTCAATTTTTTTGAGCTAAGCCTAAAATGTGGTGATTCCTTTGTTGTTAGGCCTGTGTTCTTTGTTGGGTGTAGCAATTTAGTTTATTTTTATTTACTACTGACTTAGTTATCTGCATTCTTTGTATCTTTAACTCATAATGATTTCTTATTTTTAATTATTAGTAGTTACTCTTAAAATTTTGCACTTTTGTCTTTTTGTATTGCTTTTGTATAAGTGGATCATTCAAGTTAATATGGGTGTTATATGCATTTTGAAAGAGGTTAAGAATGGGAAGGGGAGCAGGTGGATTTCTTGCGACCTTTGTCAGATGTTCTGCCTGTATGAGGGAAAAGAGGAGTCCATTTCTGAGGATGATTTCACTTGCACTAAGTGTGCTGAGCTCCTGGACTTAAAAAATAGGATGACCATTTTGCAGGCCCAAATGGCCTCAGGTTGTGGGACAGAGGAGGTAAACAATTCAGATGGAAAGGGGGAAGTTATTAAAAAGGATGTGGGCATTAGCTGTGGTTTAGTTAGTGGGATTATTCCAGAGGTGAAGGGGGAAGTTAGCAGTAAGGAGACAGACTGGGAGACGAAGGGAGTAATATTGGGGGATTCTATGGTGCGTGAGGTGGGAAATTCAATCGGGAGGGTAAAACGTAAGGTGGCTAGGTGTTGTTTACCAGGGGCTCGGGTGAAGGATGTAAATAAGGTTGCAGAGAAGAGGGGGACATTTGATAAGGAGGATATGGTCACTTTATGGGTGGGAACGAACGATGTAGGCCGTAGTAATAATGATGAATTTAGGAACGAGTGGAATTCCCTGTTGGATAAAGCAACCAACAGTTCGACCAGTGTCCAAGTGGTTGGGTTGCTTCCCAGTTACGGAGTCAATAGGAGCTGGTTAAACCAGCGGGCTAGGTGCATGAACCTGTTACTCAAAGAAATTTGCCATATGCGCAGTATCAGATTCATCGACGTGTGGAGTTATTGTAAGCGTGATTGGATTGCTAGGGATGGCCTGCATCTGAGCTCTACAGGGGTTAAAATGGTTAGTGGTTTGGTTTTGGAGTTTTCTGAGTCAAAAAACTAAGTTTGAAAGGGGGGCAGGGTTCACGGAGAAGGTTGCAAAAATATGCAAACTATTTGGGTTTAATTAGAAATGGTAATAAGGAGGAAAATAAGAGTAGTCATTTTAACAATTTTGATTCAAGAAATCGTAAGGGGTTGAATAAAAACAAGTTGAGCATGCTTAAGGTTTTTTATACCAATGCTCGCAGTATTAGGAACAAGCTGGAAGAATTAAAAAGCATAATCACGAATGAGAATTTGGATGTAATTGGAGTTACCGAGACATGGGCTACCAAAAATGATGATGATTTATTGTGTATTCCTGGGTATAATTTGTTTAGACAAGATAGAGTAGGTAAAAGAGGTGGTGGGGTTTTATTTTATGTTAGAGATACTTTAACTTGCAATGATTTGGCAATAAATGACAAACCTAGTGATATTGACATGGTTTGGCTAGAATTAATGAGCGGTAAGGGTAAAAAATTACGTTTGGGTAACATTTATAGGCCACCTAATCTAAGCCAGGGTCAAGATGAACAGATGTATCGTATTATTAGAGACATGTCGAGTAAGGGACCGGTAATTATAATGGGGGATTTCAATTTTTCGGGGATTGATTGGAATAATTCTTACCCCAATAATAGTAGAGAAGAGGAATTTCTAAAAGTAATTGGTGACTGTTTTTTAGATCAAGTTGTTTCTGAGGGAACACGGCAGGATACTGTTTTGGATCTTGTTTTCTGCAATGTTGAAGGTTCTGTACAGGCATTATGTGTAGGGGAGCATATTGGGGATAGTGACCACAACAGCATTAGGTTTGGGATTAAGTTTGATATGCACAAAGACAAAAATTTTAGGTTTGTACCTAATTTCAGAAATACTGATTTTGTCGCACTCAGGCAGAGTTTGAAAGCGGTTTTTTCATCAGGTTTGGACAATAGCGATGTAAATTTGCAGTGGACAGAGTTTAAGGAAAAACTAGCAAAAACAGTTGGAGATTTTGTTCCTTTTAGGGGAAAAGGGGTAAACACAAAAATTTGGCCCATGTGGTTCACTAGGGAAACTAAGGACGCTCTAAACCGTAAGCAAGCTGCTTTTCGTCGATTAAAAGAAACTGGTCACAGTGCAGACAGGCTACAGTATTGTGAGGCTAGGCGTAGTTTTAAGTATTTGGTACGGTTTCAGAAAAGAGAATTGGAACAAAAGCTGGCAGATAATATTGACAGGAATCCAAAGGAGTTTTTTGCATACGCAAATTCTGGGAAAGTTCGAAATAGTCAAATTGGGCCACTAGTAGATGAGCATGGAAATTTAATTCAGAATGATGGTGATATAGCAAATGTTCTAAACGACTTTTTTTCCAGTGTTTTTAACGATAACTGTATTTCAACAGTTGACACAAGCAAGACACAAGCTACTACACAGCTTGAGGACTTTGTATTTTCCAGGGAGGACGTATTACTTTATTTGAAAAAAATTAAAACCACAAAAGCTCCGGGGCCAGATAATATTTATCCAAAAATTCTAGTAGAATGTGCAGAGGAATTAGTTGACGTTATAGTTAATATATTCAATGCTTCGTATAACTCGGGGATAGTGCCAGAGGACTGGAAACTAGCGAACATTACACCACTCTTCAAGAAAGGGTCTAGAGGTAATGCAGGAAATTATAGGCCTGTGAGTCTGACTTCAGTGGTTTGTAAAATTTTTGAAACATTGATCAAAATTAAGATTATGAATTTCTTAGAAAAAAATGGGCTGTTGAGTAGTTTTCAGTATGGTTTCAGAAAAGGTAAATCGTGTGCTACTAATTTATTACATTTCTACGACAAGGTTACCTTGGCTTTAGATAGCAAAAAATGCGTAGATGTTGTTTACATAGATTTTCAAAAAGCTTTCGATAAGGTACCGCATGTAGCACTACTCAGTAAATTAGCTGATACAGGGGTAGGAGGTAAAATTCTAGTTTGGGTTAGGAATTGGCTGACAGGAAGGAAACAAAGAGTAGTTGTTAGGGGTAACTATTCTAAATGGAGTGAGGTTTTAAGTGGGGTTCCCCAAGGATCAGTATTAGGTCCCCTTTTGTTTATTATTTTTATGAATGACATCCATGAAAATGTTTCTGGAAACATGAATTGTTTTGCCGATGATGTCAAACTTATGGGGGTTGTAGAAAATGACGAACAAATAAATCAGCTGCAACAGGATTTGGATCATATTACTAAATGGGCAGACAAATGGGGTATGGCAGTTAATGTTGGGAAATGTCAAGTGTTGCATTTCGGTCATGGAAATAAGCATACAAGCTATTATTTACAGGGTTCAGTCATTAGTAGGGCAGATAATGTTATGGACCTAGGTGTCTTAATAAATCAGGACTTCAAGTTTAGTGAACAGTGCAGCATAGCTAGTAACAAAGCCAATAGGATGCTTGGGTTTATTAATAGATCTATTTCAAACAAATCTAAGAAGGTTCTTCTGCCTCTATATAGAAGTTTGGTAAGACCTCATTTGGAGTATGCTGTTCAGTTTTGGTCTCCTTATCTGAAGAAAGACATTAATTTATTGGAAAGGGTACAAAGAAGGGCTACAAGGTTAGTAAATGGGTTTTCTAATTTAGACTATGATTCCAGACTTAGAATGCTTAATATGTATAGTCTTGAGCGAAGGAAAGCCAGAGGGGACATGATTCAGTTGTTTAAATTTATTAAAATGAATGATGTTACGGGGTTAGATTTTCGCACGGAAAGCAGGACAAGGGGTCATTGTTTTAAGCTGTTTAAATCTCAGGCTAATCTTGAAATTCGAAAAAATTACTATTTTAGCAGGGTAGTGGGAACTTGGAATAGCTTACCGGAAGAGGCGGTAAAGAGCAACGGAGTAGATGGCTTTAAGAGGACCATTGATCTTCATTGGGGTCTTTAATTTGACTAGGATCAGCCAAGTTGGGCCCAGAGCCTGTTGCTGGTCGCCACATTTGTATTTGTATTTGTAATAAATTCCAGAGCTGCAGAGTCGCAGTTGGACTCATTGTGGGGTAAAGGCGCCGAAATTGGGTGTCAAAGCCTTTCAAACGCCAATACTTGGAGTCGCAGTTGGTCATTTCGTCTCCGAGTCAGCAGTTTGCTATGGTTGGAAGTTCGAGTCAGACTGATTTTGGGGTATAGAAATCGGAGTCGGAGGCTCTAAAATTCCTAAAGTCGGAGCCACAGTCGGTTATTTTCCTTCCAACTCCACAGTCTGAAAAAATTCAGAGTCTGTAAAGTATTTGCAAATCTTTTAGGTGTTCAATTCTTTTCCCAGATGACTTTTGTCATTTATTCATAACGGTCATTATCTTTTATTAACATACTGGATTTGTAATATCGCTTGAAACCAAAACTTATGGCGGTAAGTTCTCAGTCCTGCCCTGCGCACCACCATTTATAGCATTTAGACATTAAAGTACTCACTTGAATGTGCCACCGAAATACAGTTCCGATTTCGCGAACAGCGAACCGGAAGTTGAGGGTGGATCCAGCACCCACAGTTGCAGTCACTACATCAGGATCGTCGAGGTCCAGGAAGTTGTCTGAGTAATAGTGATCGGGAATGGTTCCACCAAAACTGATCTGGAAATAGAGGATGCGAATTAAGCGGAAGGTCTCCTTCACAATTTTGTGCAAGGTATTCGATATCCATTCTAAATTGAACGAGTTAAGAAAAAAAAAAAAAAGAAATATATGTAGGCATTGTATTTGGAGAATTTTGAATCCATTTGCACAAATGAGTTTTACATATATATTTGCGCTTTATTTCCGAAATTTTAAATTTCGGTTTAATTGTTTATATATTCGAATTCAGAGAAACATACTGTATCATAATATAATGTATCAGCTTTCAAAAAAGTTAGTTTTTCTAGTGTTGCAAGCAGGTGCAGATTTTGATACTTCATATTATCACATATTGGTTCCTTATATTCGAATATACCATAATTACAAGCCAAACTTAAAAGTCCCAAGAATAAAATGCGAATATATGAATAAAAATATCCCTAATAAGGAAATGTGTTGAGCAAGTAAAAAAAGTATAGCTTCACAAAACTGGCTACTAATGAAGTTAGTGCCACTGGCGACAAAAGAATTCCCTGAGATTTATCATTTAACTACATTAAATACTGAGTGTCTTAAGAAGTTTGTACTTTTTGGACCCTCATTATATTTGCTGCTGAGGACCCATAGGATTACCACCTTAAATACCAAAATTACTTACTATGTCGGAACAGTTAGGGTCGTCATCTTGACCCACACGATTCCCACCAAGGTAAACAGGAAGAATTTCAGGGTCGATGGTCTTCAACAGCTCGTCTTTCCATCCATCTATGCAACAAAAGAAGAAAAATGGATTAAAATAATGTAGATGAAGACGCCATTTTTTGTGATAATTATTTTGTATTTCTGTGTATCAAGGTAATAACATTCAAGTTCTATTATTATCCTTTCTTGAGAATTTCGCAAAACGCGGAACAAGAAAAAAAAAAAAAAAATGCTAGCGTTAGAAAAATCTATTGCACTAATTGAATAAAAATCTGTACATTTCAACTTAAATTATTAATTTTGTAGTAATTATTTTATTTTGAAAACAGTTTCGGGGAAACCACGAGTCAACTATTTTTTAAAAACCTTTATCTGACATACGTAAACTGTTCCTCCACATATGCCGTAAAATATTGATTAAAAGGAATTAAATAAAAGTGAATAATTTTTTTATCTAGCATTTGTTTATAACTTTGAAATTCTGTTACTCATAAGGAATACTCAGCACTTTTTAGGATTTGCTCTCTTTTAGATTTCTCGAATATATATGGGTCATTTTCACCATATGCTTACATTTCAGAATTTTTAAATAATTCTTTTAACTTGCTATTTTCTTTTAGAATCACTAACAGATATTTTGTCACATATTTTAGGTGTGTGAAAAAGTAATTGGTTGTACACTTTGATGCATAATTAAGTGTTCAAATGATGCTGTAACACTTTAAGTTGCAAGGAAAATTGTCGTCCGTTACCATACAAAATCAGTATGAAATCTCACTTTTAAATTATATTATAGCTCCTAGAACCAACTTCATTTGAAATTATTTGCGTCCCTGAAACTTAAAACGATGTTTGTGATCATTAAAATATTGATCAAAAACTGTATGGTAACGGACTTGACATTTGGTAACGGATTTGACCAATGACGGACTTGACATTTCAACCAAAAATGTCAAGTTATGGATAGGTTGTCGAATTTAAAAATTGAACAACAATATGCATTTTCTTACAGTTCTACAATAAATAATATTTCGGGGTAAAAGTTGACAAAAAGTAAAAATTAATTCTAAAATCTTTGGTAACAGACTTGACGAAGAATAAAAATACGCACCTGGAAGAAATCATGTGCGAAACGCCACAGCAATATTTCTCGACTCAGGAAAACAAAATGGTACGAAATAGTTACGTCACTAGTTAAGTTAACTGAATACGTGTTACCATCTTTTGACTGCAATAAATACCTTTTTTTAGCTAAACTAATCTTAGGGTACAACGGACTTGACAAAAACTGCCGGACAAAATACATTCATACATTTCTTAATGAAAAAATACTATTGTCTATATTTATTATGAATATCATATACTAATAGTTAATATATAAAAATAATTTGTTGCATATACTTTTTTATACAATTAAGTATATAAAAAAATAGTTGAACTTGCAAAAATTGGAAATGGACAAGCGTTTTTGTTTTGATTCTCATTTTTAGAGACTTATATAAAAATAAATAAATACATTTCAATAATTTTTTGAGTGATGGAATTTTTTTGGGGGCATTGCTTGCAGAAAATAATTGTTCGCATTGAATTAAAAATATAAGTTATGCTTAAAAATCGTCTTTTTAACCACCGGACTGCAAATGTAAGCAAATTTTGAAAATGACCCATATGTTAAACTCAATTTAAAGCTTTACATTTTGACATTTTGCCTTAACTAGTAGACCAGTGTGACTTCTTCTTTGTGTTATTGATGATAATAGAGACGGTCGATACTATATAGTGAAATCTCAGTGTAGCGAATACCAATACAAATAAATATCCGTCTGAAATCCGTTGCAATGAAACTCAAATTACAGTGACAACATTTGTGGACCCTTAAAGCTCGTTGTAACGGGATTTCACTGTATAAAGAGATTTCATTACATAAATTACAGTGTAAGTCTTCTCGTTAATAATTATATTTATAATTGAAGAACTTTATGTTGATTTACTCTGATCCTATACACTGAAGAAATAAAATTGCAAAAGTATTTTTCCAAAACAATTACGATTTCTTCAATACACTTTGCCATTCAAAAGATACTTAGTGATATTACCGTATCCATACATCTTCATTCTTTTGTTGAGAGAATCTTGAATCGCTGGTTTTATAAGTTTGTAGACAGATGAGAAGAAAGGAGGAGCTGCAAGAAAAAAAAGGGAGCTTAAACGTACAATTTACTTAATTGATAACATGCATTACAAACAGGGCCGCCGTTTAGGGGGGGATACTGGACCTCTAGTACCGGGGCCCGGAGCTTTGAGGGGCCCGTCAGATTATGAACATGTTTTTCCAGTTTTAGTGTCAATAATTTCATCAAAAAAAAAAAAAGAAAGCTGTTTTTCAAGGAAAAAAAATCTCGCTTTCCATTGCCGATTCTCAACATGAAACAATTGCTAGAACAAACACAAATGAATGAAATACGCTTGCGTAAAGGAAATTGCACCGCTTTTTAAAATCATCTGGCGATACAAATAGCGTGAAAATAAAATCAGGTGTACACTTTCGAAGCAAAAAAAAAAGTTTTTCCGAAAAATATTTTTTCTCTTTTTTTTTTTTTTTACAATTGCAAATGTGCTGAAACGACGGCACAAAAATATGCAATTTTGAGGGGGGGGGTACATAGGGGCCCGGCATTAAAATTGGTACCGGGCCCCATCGCTGGTAGCGGCGGCCCTGATTACAAAACATTATAAAGATCTAAGCTTTCCACTGATATGACTTACAACAGTTTTAAGCTCCTAATTGCCCTGAAATGATTGAAAAATCCCTATTTTTACCAGTAAAAATGTGATTTGCAGTAAAAAACCCAAGGGCGGATCCAGCTTCTGGTTCAGAAGTTGGTCATTTTCGGAAAGGGAGGGGTCAAAGTGCAATTTTTTTGAGCAACAACGGGGGTATTTGACATTTTTTTTTTTTCGAAGTATAAATCTTAGAAATGCCTTTTTGGGATATTTTTTGGTGGTTTGAGGGAGTGCCAATAACCCCTATGACCTCTCTCTGTATACGTGTCGGCGTTTACCAGCAGGTTGACAACCCGCTAGCTGTCAGACGTCTTAAAATTCCTCTAAGACAATTAGCTCCAATCAGACGGCAAACGCGAACCCTATTAGTTTTTTCCCCAGAGGAAATTTAAAAGAGTAGTATACTGCCGTGCTAAGCACAAAAGTCGTATATGCACTTTTTAACAAAACTGAGTTATCGCCACCAAGTGGCTCTTTGTGACGTATTTTACCAAAATACAAAATTATGTGGTCATTTGAGAACGGGAAATATTTTTTAAGAAATTCTGAAAAAGTTTCATCTGAATCAAACACATGGTGTAGCAAAATTTTAAAGAATTATATCTCAGTTTGAGCTCGACTGCAGATACCACTTTTGCGCGAAGCACGGCAGTATTAGTGGTAAACCTTCTATACTTCGCAGCAGTTTAACTTGTCAGTGACGTCACTACGGGCGGAGCCAATAAGAGCTCACAAGCAGTCAGCGGTCTCCTCTAATTCGCCAAGTAGGCTGTGACGTTTTATCTAGCTCGTTTTTCATAGGCTAACGTCACGCTGTTGGCTCCGCCCGTAGTGACGTCACTGCCAAGTTAAACTGCTGCGAAGTATAGCAACTTGTTTGTTTACTTTCAGTCTATTTTTTTTCTTCAACAGAGTGTAGACTTCAGACACGATATTTACAGAAACAGAAAATAATCGCACATTGAATGCTTGTGAAACAAAACTTGTAGAATTTCTTTTTCCAGGGAAGACTAAGGCTGTTGCTGCATTGGCAATACCTTTGCTGCAACAAGCCTTTCAAATCACGGAGGAAAATGTGACACACCCTGCATAATGAAAGATAAAAGTAAAAACGTTTGTGCCTGCGGGTGCAGGATTGGTTGTAAAAATCTTTTGTCAGTTAACTTGAAGAAGCGATATATAAAAGCAAATAAAACAGCGTTAGCAGTACAAATGAGCACGGACACTGCAGACACCTATTTCGGTGTTATAAGGAATGTCTTTTTTACTGCAAAATTTTAAGTATATGGATGAAAAAACATCTGACTAATGCCTTTTCTCAACCATAAGCTAAAAATTTTGCATTAAAAAAGGCGTTCCTAAAACGCCAAAACACATGTCTGCAGGTTTCGTGCTTATTCGTGATTTTAACGTGTTTTTAGTTCTTTTATTTTTTAAAGACAAAAATATTTATGTATTTCTTAAGTGATATGTGTTTGATAGATTTATTTTTTACAGAACAGTAAATAAAGTGACTTCGTTAACATAAGGATGGTTTTGCTTGTACGCCCTTACAAGTTCGAAGGAATTTGCCTCTAAAATCATTTATATACTTACTGTTGATGACGTAGATTGCTTTAGCGATATCATGATAATGGTCTTGCAGTAACTTCAGTGCTATGATGCCGGTATCAAGGGCTGTAAAAAGGAAAAAAAAAGTTTAAAAATTGCAATGTACAGAAAAGGCAAGAATAAAAGCTTTTAAGGCTTTTAAATAATAATAGCTATTATAAGTTTCTTAAAATTTATTGATGGGTAAAATCTTTGTAAGATATATTATCTAAATCTTTTTGGTGCCTTTTATGTGTGATGCGCGCGTGTTGGGTGCAACTTCATTCGACTATTTCTCTATATCTAACTGGCCCACTCATTATTCAATAGTGTTATTGTAACTACTGGCATAAAACTAAGGAAACTCTCCAAAAGTATTGTATAGCTCATAGGAAATTCGTAAGTTGAGGGGGGGGGGGGCGTCAAAGGTGGTAACTGCATACTTTCAAAAGTAAAGGATATTCATTCCTCCACTTTTCACATTTAAAACTGAACCGTTCGAATGGAAAATGATGGCATTAATAGATTCGGGTTTCTAAACAAAGAATTGACTTTAAAAGTTTGTCTCAGATTTTTCTCTTGTTATTATATCAAAAATTTAAAATGGAGCTTTGAATTGGAAGGATGGTATCTATACTGTTGCTTTCTGCCCCGATTTGTAAGGTGGTGTCCCGATTTTTTTAGAGACATTGAAGCAATAATGACGTAAAATTTCAATTGCCCATTTTGTTTTTAAATTGACTTTAATTACTGGTAAATAAAACCAAATGACCAGGATAGTGGAGTAAGGAAAAAAAATCGAAATAAATAGGAATTGAAAAAGCACAGTAAAGCATGTTTTTGGACGCATAAACTAATTAGTCTCGTGTTTAAGAAAAGTTGCCAAATTTATCGAGCTTCGGTGAGTAATGGATGACACCTTTCACAGGCTTGCAAATTGGTGTGACGGTGAAACTGTGTAACCTTTTGTTACTCCCAGAACCTTTAAATTAGGCTCTTTTCTTAAAAGCAGAATTTAAGAACTTATACATCGATAACATGGAGACGAAGGCAAATAATTTTTGAGTTAAAAAAGGCATTAATATGCTCTTTTGATTGTTGCACTTTAAATTTTGTTTATTGTTACACAATTCCTGTGGTTTCCTGGTAAGATTTAATCTCAGAAGGGATAACAATCGAACATTTATTTTAGTTCAGTGAATTATATTCTTTGACTCAATCATTGAGCTTTCTTTCTCAGTCATAAATATATTACTCTAAAAATTTTATTTTTCTCAATCATTTGGACTTTTTTAATTTTTTTTGCATAAAAAATTAAATACTAGTCACAAAGATTTAGAGTTTTATTTCAAAAGATGTTAGAAATTAGCTCTTATTTATAAATTGCGTACTCACCTGGCTTGTAGGTTATTTGACCGATGCTCATACGTTCAAAATTGAGTATGTATACGAATTGGCTGCCCTTGCGTCCTGTCTGTAAAAAAGAATACATTGACGTTATTAGAGATTATGTACAGAAAAGGTTTGACATGTAACCAGACTTTAGTCCTTTTTTGCAAAAAGACAGCAGGAACAAACGAAATTAAATAATATGTTGATCGGAAACTTACTTTTTTGTTTTCTGCTCTTATGCGTTCAGCGTCTTTGTAGAAGAACCAAATGAAGAAACGGAACATGTCGATGGTCGATATAGAATGAACGAAACCTGTGAATGAGATATGCATTCTTACATTATGAAGAGCAGATGACATTCAAATTATAAAACTATCTCCTGCTGTTGAAAATTAGTAAATGGTATAACTTACTTGACAGCAAGTTAAGCACAACTTTCCTCTATACTAGTTTGTATGAACATTGTACAATGTAAGTTGTTGTTTCTAATTCCGAACGTGATCTGTTTAAAATCGTCAAATACAGTTTAAAGACATGGGGAAACAAATAAAAATGCAAGTAATTTTTTTTAAATAAAAGCTAAAATACCAGAATTGGGAAAAAAGAAAGAAAACGCTTGATACTATAATTTTTGTCGACACTAGTAATGGTAAAATTTAAATGTTGGAAACAGCGAATTAGAGCTTGTTTAACCGGAACAGTGCAGTGAGTTCTATACTGTTTTCTTTTCCTGCATAATACAGTCGACGCTCGATATAACGACCGTCTCCGTCCTACAGAAAACGGTCTTTATAACAAGTGGTAGCTATAAGAAGTAGAACATATAGTATATATTTGGATATAGTTGGGGGTTTTCTCACCGGTCGTTATACAGTCGGCTCTCGCTATAACGACCACACGTTATAAAGACCATCCTAATATAACGACCGGTGAGAAAACCCCCAACTATATCCAAATATATACTATATGTTCTACTTCTTATAGCGACCACTCGTTATAAAGACCGTTTTCTGTAGGACGGAGACGGTTGTTATATCGAGCGTCGACTGTATTAGGATGGTCTTTATGACGTGTGGTCGTTATAGCGAGCGTCGACTGTATTAAAACTAAGCAAAGAATAATTTGTTAAAAAAATAGGAATAAAAATTCGAAAAGTTTGGATCTCGATGATCCTTAAAATAAAGCTATGCGTGAATCTTTTCTCAAAAAGATTTTGAACATTTAGAACTCCCCGAAGAAAATTTTTCATTTGATAGCTGAATCAACGATTTTGTTTTTGGAGAGAGGGTTGAGAGTTGAAAGAAAAACACATCCGACATGAACGTCTACAACTATCTTTTACGTTTGTTAAAAAATCAATATTTTATAATTCAAAATAATGAGGGCGTGCACTCACGTACGCCGTTAGAAGCAGGTACTTCTTAAATGCGTAGCATTTTAGATACTTTAATACACCTGCAAAAATATATGAAAAAAAAAGAGTATTTTCAAATGTAAACAAAAGTGCTGTTTTTTGTGAGCGTCTGAGATCTGAATTTGCAGAACCAGAACATAATAGAACATGTAAGAGCAACATTATTGCATGATAGTCGTTGTATTTTGTATGATATTATAGGCATCGGGAGAGACAATTTTATCGCCCATTCTATGAAAATCTCCTTACATTTTTCGTTCAATTGGCATTTTTGTTGCCGCTAACCTGGTGGTAAGCAGGCGCGGATCCAGAGGGGGGTCATGGGGGTCATGACCCCCCCCCTTAACAGACCAAATATAGCAAAAAATTGCATTTTTGGGACTTATTTCACGAGAAAACTGCCAAAATCCCCCATTTTTGCACAAAAATTGCACTTTGACCCCCCCCCCCTTTCCGAAAATGACCCCCTCCTTAACCAGAAGCTGGATCCGCCCTTGGTGGTAAGTTTGTAATAATAACTGGGAGATAAAAAGGCTCCCTTTGTGGACTATGATTTAGTTATTGGGCTATCATGTACATATGCCAAAAAGCGAAAGTAAGCTGTTCGTGCAAAGCGAGCGTGAATGACTGGTGTAGCAGGTGGTGGGAAAATATCAGCATTTAGGTGTGAAAATGAAACCTTCTTACCTCTAAAGTCTCCGTCACCCACGTTAACCACTCGAACTAAGGAGCCGTCTTTGTCATAGCCGAGGATGCCAGACATGCCGTACGTGTTGTTAACCTATTGAAAATACATAGAAGCGTTGTATTGACTTCGATTGGTCAGCTTAAGACCAAGGCTCGCAAGCTTTTCACGCTTTAGCTCCTTTTGTTAACCGTTAAACAACATATTTTAGGGGCTTATCCTTGTGCCCCATGTGTAAAAATCAGAACCTTGTCCTGACCACTATACTGCCGTGAGAAAGTATAAACGTAATTGAAATATAAACATTAAATTCAATATAATGTAGGGTCATTCCATAGTGACTAACGTAACATCCACAGCTGATTTTGTAGCTGTTTTTACTTGTAACTTAAGGGACAAAAAATATTTTTTAGTTATGTTGGTGGATTTACAATGTACATGGTATCTATGTATCATTTCTGCTAAGAATTTAAAACAAAATTACTGACAGCAGATATTTTTTCAAGCAAAATAGTAGTGTGACTAACGTAACATTTTTGCAACCCTGAAAACTAATGCTCATGTTGTGAGGCAAAATTTCTCAAAGTTAAGCAAGAGTTAAAAATTGAATCATGTATTTGAAAAATGTGTAAAGTTGGCTTTTAAAAACATAAAACACATTTATTAAATCTCAATTTTTTTTTTAGGCTTAAGTGTCACTTTTACTCAAAATGGCGTGTGACTAACGTAACCATCGAATAACAAACATTAAACACATTACAAACTATTTATTATGGCTAATTTCAGTAATAATTACAATACTTTTTCAATTTTTTTACTTCTTATGTTGTGTGATTTTTATTTATTTATTTATTTATTGATACTTTTTTCACTTTTTTTTTCTTCGGCTGAGGTTGACAATTCTATGTAATGACCCTGTACGTATTTCAATTTAAATAGAAGCTCCACGCACATCTCATTGGTTACTCGTTTCTCAATCCCACCAATTCGAAATTTTAAAATCCAATTAATCTGTAAACCAAAAGCAAATTATAAATTGATTTCGTAGCGTATTAATTTTTTTCTCGAATGCTTTACACCCATGAAGTGCTGGATAAAGGCCTTTAAAGGGTATTTTTAAAGCAAAAATTGGCCGTTGTACTGACGGGGAAAGCACAAAGGACAAAAACTGCAATTTGTTTCATTTTCTTGTATTCATGTCATCTACTGTACTTCAGCTTTATTGTAAGAGCTTGCTTGTCTGGTTTCCGCTGATAATAAAGCACGAAAAAACCGTTGAGTTCCAAATTTTTCTATCATTGGATGTCATCAGGCCCGTGATTTAGGGGGGGGGGGGTCAATTGCCCCCCCTGGCTTTGAGAAATCACTGTATTTACATGCAAGTGGGCGTGGTTTTTTATGTTTTCCGATGAAATTGAATTGTGTTTGGACCCTTTTGCCCCCCCCCCCCCTGGAAAACTTGAAATGACGTCCCTTGATGTCATCCAAAACGCGCTTCTTCAAATCTCTTAAAAACACATTTCTGCAAATACTGCCTTTTTCCATCTCGCGGCAGTATAGTGGCTAGGACTAGGTTATGGCTTGAGCACAGGGATAAGCCCCTAAAATAACGGAAGCACCAACCTGTCGCTGGGTTGTTTAATGGTTACCAGCGCCGGACTGGCTATGTGGGAATTTGGGAAAATGCCAGAAGGGCCGGTCCTTTCCTGGGCCAAAAAAGGCCTGCTCATATAAACCAGACTTTTTTTTAATAAAAAAAGAAGTAATTTCCGTAAAACTAACAAATACAAGGCCGCCGAGACGGCAGGAGCAAAATTTCTAGAGTTCGACTGCAGAAAGGGAGCGGGGCATCTATTTCTAATGTTTGAAGAAAGGGCCGCCAAAGCAAAAAAACAAGCTGATGAACTTTAACACGAGTATATCAACAATCTACTGTAGATGTACTTCTGAATGACCAACAGTTTGGGTTAATTGTCTGTCAGATGCTTATCATTAGAAGGGTTCGTAGCCATCATGTGCGTGGTTCTCGAAGTCTTGTGCCATCTCTTGCCACCTGCCAGCCCCGAGTGTAATGAATGTAATACAAGACGTTTGTCAGGGAAGACAGTTCTTCATCGTTCAGACGCCCTTCTTTGGGTAAACACTTGACAACATATTTGCATTTTTAATTTTTTTAATAAAAATATTATTATAAAAATCCCTTCAAAATGAGGACAAAAACGTCGGCCTCTGGAATACGCCTTCAATAGATAAGAAGTTAAAATACAGTCAGCAGTAGAGATGAGTTCGGGCTCACTTTTGAAGGCCCGAGCCCGAGAATTTTTAATCCGAGCCCGTCCGAGCCCGAGTGATATTGTCTTGTTTTGAGCCCGACCCGGCCCGAGCCCGTATGTATCAAACATCTTTTTACTTTTAATTTCCACTTGGGATGCACTGCCATATGGTATATCGTGATAGCAGTAAGTATTATCTAAAAAAAGATCTCCCCCCCCCCTCCCATGACTATTTACAACACTCATTCCAGATTCGTAGGAATTTTGTCAACAGTCAACCTTCAATCAGAGAAAAACGTTTTATGACTTCTGTCTCTTAATGGCCTTTCAAGCACCACGGGGGTTTGCGTCATTTGTCTCCACTTTCTACCGCTTTCTACTGACCATTTACACCCCAGCCCAGCAGATCGCTTGCTTTCCGATGTGCGGAAGATGAGAAACGATGTATGGGAGTGGGAGATCAGGTGATAGATGTCATTTCTCTGAAACTCTTCCTGAACAAAGCAATTCTGCCATTAAAAAAACTGTTCTCACGCTCTTTAAGTACACCAATATTTTATTCCGTGACCGTTGTATTTGTATAAAACTGACTATCTTAATATGAGATCGAGCCCGAGCCCGCCCGAGCCCGAAAGCTGCTTGAAGTTAAAGGGCCCGAGTCCGTCTCGGGCTCGGGCCGAGCCCGGCTCATCTCTAGTCAGCAGGGCTTAAAACTTTATACTGAATACTAAGATTAAATTTTTGGAGCTATCAATTTGAAAAATTGCCGATCCTCTAAACGTACCAAAAGATAACCTACAATACAATTGCGGTTTTTTTCCATTTCTTTTTAAATTTTAAAATATTTTTCAGTTTTATCCCCCACATCTCTTTGCTCCTATATCATCAAGGGTCTTCTAAAACTGCTTGCTTGGAGCTAAAATTTCGAAAACGAATTTTCGAGAGAGTGTTTCCGATCCCATTCTCCCTATCATAATCGGAGATGATTAGATTTTTGTTTTTAAGATTTCAATTTCGAAAAAGGTCTCTCCCTGGAACCTCGTTTAGATTACCAAAGATTGTCTAAATTGCATTTTTAAGAAGATTAATTCGAAAATTTTCCTCGAATCCTCGTCTCCTGAATTTTACCAAAGATAGTCTAAAACTGCATTTTTCGAACTTCAACTTAAAAAAAATTTCCGGGGGAGGACCGCCTGGACCCCCTTTTCTATACCATTAATTGATATATGGGGGATTCTACGGTCAATGCGTTTTTTGTGTCCCCATAGAAAAAATAATTTGTTTAATTTCACACTCATTATATCACTAGTAGCAGCTATTCTTATGATTGTTGTGGTAAGGGCCAGACGAAATTCCAATATTTGGGAGGTTTATCGATACCAGGGGAAAATGCGTTGCCAGGGGAGTGGCACTATTGGCAGAATTCTAATTTGATTTGCTGTTATTTCACTAATTTTTCGGAGTAAAATCAGAGTATGGACTCATTTCTATAAGACCTGTATTCAAAAAAAAAATTTCGCTTGGTAATAAAATAAAAAAAATCAATCTTGAAAGCACGACATGTTGCATACAAGTCGCACCGAAGATCCAAGATAAAAATTTGGCAGCCCCCCACTTTCAGAGGCAGCCCCCCACCGGGGCTGCCTCTGAAAAAATACGCCAGGGCTGAATTTTCATCCCAGTCCGTCCCTGATGGTTACCAAAAAGAGCAGAAGCGTAAAAAAGTTGGGAGCCTCTGTCTTAAGGTGATCAATTTCAGGTTGTTTATAGCACTGTATGTGGTTAACACTCTAAACTTTAAGAAATCTTGACCACCTACTATACTTTTGTAGAATAGCTGGCTCAAACTGTACAGGGTATCTTCTTTTTCTTATGTTTAGAGCCTTAAGCATGAGCCAACTAACTTCAGTAATTGCAAATAACGTAACAAACTTCATTTGGAGTAACTGTCATGGTGCTTTAGATTTTGTGCATATATTTTCTTTTTTTTCGTATATTAAAGTTATACTGATATTAATAATAATAAAATGAAAGAAATAATGAAAATAAGCAGTAAAAGGTTTCCAAATAGTATAACAAAAGAATGATATGTGGTAAAATATCGAGGCTCGCTATAGCACTTATAAGTCTGTTCTTAAGGAATCCAAGTTGGAAAATATATATTTACCTCCGGAAGTTCATATTCATGTATCCTTAAAAACCGCATCACATTCACATCCTGGAAAGAGGGAGGAAAAAAAAATCAATTTTTTAGTGAGAAAGTAACGAAGGAAGAGGAATTATCTCTCACACTAACACACACATCATAGACACTGGTATACAAAAAAGAGGAACTTTGAAGGGGGCAACGCCGAATGGTCTTTGAAATTAATAATAAAGATTTAGAACCGTAAGTTTGGTAATTTTTGATTAGATCTCGTATTCGGAGCAAAATATGTAGTCTCTTTTGTTATTGTTTTCGTTAGGTTATTGAGAAACATCCAATAATATGCATGAGAAAATGTCCTTAAGATTTAAATGCAGATAGATTTGTTTACCATTGACGTATGGAAATTGAAATTAAAGTAATTGCCAAACTAAAATGAAACAGAAGGATTAGCAAAGCATCTGAAGACAATTGTTCTCATTCTGTGGCATTTCGATCATCTTTTGTTTTAATATGTTATTGTTTGATACGTCTTACAACTTGTTTATGTTTCTTTTGGGTGACATATCTCTAGTATCTCGAAGGCAATTTATAGAAAAAGGTATTTTACACTGCGTAGCTCGACAGATATTTCCTTATTATGTTGACAGGATCTGATGAATGAATTAAAGGAAGCATTTATATAATTTAGAAAACATTGCGACATCCACATGCGCATTGTACCAAATCTCCTCCTACTCCTTTGCCAGGTTAGGAACCAGAGAATCTCTGGTGCAATCCTAAGAGCTCTTTTCCACCTAACGATACGACAGCAACAAATCATACTCAATTGTCGTTATCCGATATTGGCCATAGACAAAATGCATTTACATGTGTTATGAACTTTCTCACATCCCGATTTGATGACGATTGTAGCGTATCCGTTTGAAAGATATCTTTCATCGGAACATTCTTGTTGGATAGCACCCGTCGTGCCTTTGAATCGAGCCGATATTCATTCATAAGTTTGATTTTTTTTTTTTTTTTTGAAGCAGAGAGATGGCAAACGAAACGATGACGGTTGAAGGAAAAAGCAAAGCAATAGACCACACGATAGCGTACTTATTGTTACAAGTATTACCTGCCGGTTTTTGCCATAATCGTGTCGTTAAGTGGAAAAGTTCTCTAAGGCTTTGCCATAGAACCACACGACCGTTGATTGTGCTATGTTGTCATTTGAAACATGTAAATTCTTACGGTGAGAATATTGACGATTGTTACATTGACACTTGGTGATTTGCAAACAAAGCTTGATGATTCAGCGTAAACGGACGTCGAAGAGCCGTATATGTAGCCGCCATGTGTTTGTGCATTCTTTAATTTTACCATTTAAGGGAACTTTTAATGTTAACTTTTTACTTATTCATCACGGATTATTTTCAATTTTTATAGACATTTTAATGCTGTTTATTCAATAAATAAATAAATAAATAAATAAAATAAAATAAATAACATAGAGCAAAGGAGAAAATATATATGAAATGGAATTTTAAAAAAATTAAAGAAATTTCGATGAAAATAATAAAAAGCAACGGTTAGTTAACAAACTACTCACAAGTTTCATAAGTTTCTCTGCTTCTTTGACATTCAGAGATCTCGCTACAAAAACAAAAACTTTATGTAAGTAAATTTCAAAATTAATGTGCGCAGTCACATACATAGTTTGATAATTTAGTTTCAGTTTTTTTTTTTTTTGTGATGCAATCATAAGAAGCTTACAATGTACAAAAATAATTTTTTTCAGGAATTGTGTCGGTGAAGCGATTTTTTCCTTTTGAAGAAATGCTTTAATAGGAATGTTAAACAGCGTTTAACAAGAAGTGTAACATTACACGTTTGTTACAACTATATGAATATGAAAAACAGTGACGTGTGACAAGGGTATAGGAGGGTGCAGGTCATTAACCGGACTTTTGTTTCAGGAAGAGTTTTACAAAACACATTTCTAGTGACATTTATATAGTCAAAAAATATGGCTTGATTTGTATACACTATTGATTTTTGTTACAATAGGACATTCTAATGACAGAGTGCTGCTTTAACAATACGAGAAAATGTAAAACATGGCGTATCTATTAAATACGAGGAAAAGGTAAGATGTGTAAGTACACCATTTAACTTCACTCCTGGTCAGCATTTCATGTCTTTTTAGTAACTCAAAAGAATTGACAAAAAAAAAAAAAAAAAAAAACATTATATTTAGCACAATCAAATTGAAAATTTTTTGATACTTTTGCGTACCTCAGGTATTTAAAATTTAAAGGGATATGTGGTATTGTTTCCTAAGAATGGTTTTTCTTTTTATTTACAATAAAACATTGACTTTGTAAAATTCTTCACAAAAAAAAATTCACTCTTTAACTAAAATGGAAAAAATAATAAATAATAAAAATATTTTTGGAAAAAAATTGAACCGACTTCGGAACTTCACTCGGAGAGTGCTCTAAAAAGTAAAAAATAATTTTATTCTTTGAACACCATCGATACTACATTTAACATAAGTTTTGAAGTCGGCGCAAAAACACTAAATAGAATCATACGAAACTATAATTCAACTATATATATAATTTGCAATGAATCCAGGTTCTTTAATCGCATTCGCATACACTACATTGACAACCACATATTTATGAAATGGAACAAATATTCAGCTATTAATTTTCAATGGTTTCATTGAAAAATGTTGGCAAAATCTAGTTAAACATCATTTCACCTATAGTTTTTGCACCGACTTCAAAACTTATGTTAAATGTAGTATCGATGGTGTTCAAAGAATAAAATTATTTTTTACTTTTTAGAGCACTCTCCGTGTGAAGTTCCGAAGTCGGTTCAATTTTTTTTCCAAAAATACTTTTATTTTATTCTTTTTAGTGTGAATGTACGTATGAAATAAGGTAATGTTTCCATTACAAAACTTCACCTAATTTTCTTAAGTAAATTCTCCATAAAATAAACTATGTAAGAAAGAAACTATCAACGAGTCTAAAATTTTAAACGTTTCACACTAAAAACTAATCCTAGTTATTCTCTGGTATTTATTTGTGTACTAGTTTAATCAAAGGCTAAATATTAACGGCGTTTCAACGAATTTATATTTCAAAACAGTTTATTCCCTTCCCCTGTTCCCTTGTCACTTTCCCCTGCCCCTTCTTGCGGTTCATAAAATTTTACGACGTACTACATACATTACATACTAATGAGTTTCATGTTTGCTTCAGTTAAGCCTTCATTCAAAATTCTCATTATCATTATTATTACTGTTTCATATTAATCACGTTTTGTAACAATGGATTTCATATTTAATCATTTAGGACAAATCGCTCAAATTTGAGCAAAAATTTGAAGATTTTTCTCACTTTCTTCCGAATTCCTTTATCAAACCTTATGTAAATTAAGACTAAAAAGAAGCATGAAATCTTACGAATCAATCAGTACCTGGTTCGACTTTCAGTTCGTTGGAGTTCAGGAGAAAAAAGCAGGACATAGAAAGACACTCAGTTGAAAAATTTCAAAAAGACCATAGAAATGAATTTCATCTTACAACCCAGAGAAGCCTTGCATTCAAAATTGTCATTGTTAGGATTACTGTGATCCCGATTTCTATTTCGAATGATTTCTGCAAATTCCCGTTATCAAACCCGGACCACGAGAGGATGGGACCAATTGGAAAGAAAGACCTTTCGAACAAAAAAAGAATTTCTGAAATCGATCCAGGCGTCTTCGAGTAATCTTATAACATACAAAAAAAAAAAAAAAAATCTCCGACGAATTGTATAACCTCCTCCTTTGTTGAAGTCGGTTAAAAAAAATAGACATTAAAGAGTTTTTTGGGGAAAAAGTAATTAAAAAGCATTTTTTGAAAAATTTCGGCGGAGTTTGAATCTTGAAAATCACCCCTTAAATACGGTGCTGGGAGGGTGTAAAGTGAAGTCTGACACTTTGTGATAAAGGGGGTAGGGGGTCATATTAGTTGAAAAGAAAAAGTGACATAATTTGTGATTACGAATCGTAATTATAAGCATGCAGTGGTTGGAAAAACTACATTTCTTTTGTAGCGAACTACAACTACTTTGTTATAAATGTAGTTAACTACAACTACACTTACTTTTTTTAAATGTAGCGACTATTAACTACTTTTGAAATGTAGTCGCTACTTCGCTACTTTTTAAAAATTAATAAATAAAAGGAGTACACCGTTTGAGGATTGACCGAAAATATTTGAACACTAGGAATTGTCTTTGAATTTATTCGTTACTTTTCTTTTTGTTTCTTTTTCTTTTGTGCTAACATTTGTCCTTTTTAGATTTTTTGAAATTTTTTTGCGAATATTCGCTGCAAGAAAGGATTCAAAAGTTGAAAGATTGAAAGAATTCAAACTTCATTTTTTTTTTAAATTTCTTGCCAGGGAATATTTAGGAGAATGAAAATTTGAAGGAGTATAAAAATTATGATGATAAATAAAACAATTATATCAAACAGATAGAATGTTTTTCGTCAAAATGATGTATCTAAGGATCAGCTCATATTTTTATGGTTCTTATTTCTCATTGCGTCCGCTGCTATACTCGTGCGAGAGTGTCACCAGTCAGCGTCAATTAAGGATTGTTGCTTTTTTCCCCCCTTCGTTCTCTTTTTTTTTTAAATTTTTTTCATTTATTTGTTTATTTTTTTAAATTAAAAAGTAGTTTCCAGAAATCGCTACAAAATACTATTTTTTTGCATCGCGCTACTCACTACTCTACTTTTTTTTTTTTTAAAGTAGTGCGCTACACTACAAACTACTAAAAAATGTAGCAACTACAGTAGTTTCGCTACTTGTAGCGCGCTGACTTCCGACCACTGATTATAAGTGATGTCAAATATTTTTCAGTAGTAATTTACGACGGGCAGCGACATCTTCACTTTTACGCAGAAACTGTTGCAGCAATGCATTTAATTTTTTTTATTGCACTGCTTTTTCTTAATTAAAATGACTAAAATCGAAGAATAACCGAAATAAATAAAATTAGGTCAGTAAATGTCTGAAAATTTTAGTTGTGCTGCCATCTGCTGACCTAGGTGTTAATCACATTAAAATTTAAGCCACATTGTATCAGTTCACCATAGGGGTAGATCTGGGAGGGGTTGAAGGTCACTACCCTGCCCTCAGGTGATTAAGGCTGGCTAAAATTGCACTATATGATAGTTTTTCGAAAATTTATAGGGTTTTTAATGTAAGTTATAAAATAAACATTTTTGGTGCTGCCATCTATTGACATAAAAACATGCACACCATCAGTCATGCAAAATGTATTGGAAAAATTTGAATTTTCTTAGGCAAGAGTACCCACGCTTAGTGCCACGGCTCAGAGAAAGCCATTGAAGTTTTTTAGGGGGAGGAGGAGGGGTGTCTAAAACAAGGGGTTTTCTAAAATGTTTTTTTCTTCTATTTTTGGGAGTGTCTGGTACTTGGAAGGAGTGCATACGAGGAAGGTGATGTGCCGTTAATCTAGGGGAGGGGGTATCTCTGACTATGGATCATTGGAGTAGTTATTGTTTCACTAACCTCTTAAGAATCCGAGAAGTGCTGCATCTGAATACTGTGGTGGTAAATCATCTCCTAAGTTTTCTTTCAGCTAAAAAAGATAATCTGAATTAAAATCATGCTAAAACTATGAATGCAATCGAATTTTAAAGAAGTAAAAGCACTGTTGAATACTAAATCTAGAATTTGACATAATTGTTAGAAATCCATTATTTTAACATTTAAATTGATGAGTTTATTTCAGATCCTTTAAAGGGTAAAAGCAATATTCATTTTCTTATCTTCCCGTACTTTTCTCGCGATATTATAATGAAAGAGGATAGATGACTAAGAAGTAATATTTGGCATTGTCCCCCCCCCCGAGCTTGTGTAAGGGTTTCAGGATCTCAAATCCTTCGCAAGTATTAAACTTCCATGTATGTAAAGCCTGACTGACACGGTAAAAGTACTGGTACTATATTACTAAAAAAAGGAGAGAGAAACAAATAAAATGAATACTCTATTACTTCTACGAGCTTAGCCAGTTCCTCTTCTTCTAATTCTTTGGCCTTGTCTATTTTTGGAGTTGGCTCAGACGATTTTTTCCTTCCTAAATAAGAAAATAAAGAGAAAAATAAATAAATTTTCACTTACCCAAAAGGCAAAAGTAATTATTTTCATTTTTAAAACGCAGAGGGTTTACAAATTGTGATACGTGATTTTAATCTCTACCATTTTTCAGTTTTACAAATTATTGCTGTAATAGTCAAAAAAATGTTTTTGAGTCAAAGCGCTTTTTTTAGAATCGAGATTTTCTCGTGGCACCCATCCTGAAGTAAAAGTATGGCTTATTCTTTAATATAAATGATTTTGAGGAATAACGTCTGTTCTCTGCTATAATATTAGATCTTTTTTTTTTTTTTTATTTGTTTCGGGCAGTTTAAATATTTTTCTAGTAGATAACTTAGATGAGAAAGTATAATTTCGTTCTCTTTGTGAATCAATTTTCTTTAGTTATGCAGTTACATTTCGTTCAAGGCATATGGGAAATGTGCAAGTCGTTGGGTTTAAAGGGCTAAAGTTAGGGCATCTTGTTCAAGGGACACGGAAAATGTGCATAAAGTTAACCAAAACTTTAACAACAGCATCTAAAGAAAATCATATAGAATATGATCAAGAAGAAGAAGAAAAAAACATTTCAGTCAATTTTGTTTTCAAGCAAATTTTGGTGCCAGGAACGGACGTGTACAGAAATATCAAATCTTTATAACACTCTAAAGATATGCTTCAAGAGTTAGAAAAAGAAGAGCAACCTAGTTGGGTTACAAATGAACTTCAGTGAAACAACAAGTTTCTCCCCAGAAGGTTAGATTTTATTCACACCAATTTAGAATGGATGTGCAGCTACACAACACATTATCATGAACTGATACGGAGTGAAAGAAAGTAATAATGGAGTTTAAACTGCTCGAGGGTATTAGGTAGAAATAGTACAACTTAAAAAAATAAGTAATAAATAATAAAAATAAACTAATAACACAATCGAACCTTCATTAAAACGAACTCAAAGGGACCTTTAAAATCGGTTCATCTTCACCGTAAATAGTCTGATCCGATGAGCAAATTATAAGGCGGGGATAGGAAATGATGCTCGTGTTAGTAGTTATTCGTTTTAAGCGTGTTCGGATTAACGAGGTTCGACTGCAATAACTAGTGTATTTTGCTCGTATGAATTATTAATGTAGCCCGACCAGTGAATGAACACTTCCAGTAAAGGAGTAACTCGTATTTTTTTATTTTTTTAAAGATTTTGAAACTTTTTTCTCAGGTGAATTGGCAGAAGTAACTTCTTTATACACATTTAGAGGGAAAAATGACTAGAAAATGCTTGTCCACTGGTAGGGGTGTTCATTTACTGGATTTGGGCTGTTTGTTTTGTTTTAACTCTCCACAAAACTTGATGCAGAACCATAAAAGCTCTCCCAATTTAAACGATAAGAATAATTACATACATCATCTAAAGTGCAAATGCTGCCATGTGGAAAATGCTACAATTTTAAATTACGCTATGAAGTTTTAAAATTCAAAATTCCCATAGGTGCTCATCCATTGGTCGGTCTACCCTACTCCAGAAACTTTGACAATAATAAGAAAAACTAAGAAACCTTCTAGAAATGCAGAAATGCAGGGAGAGAAGCGTGCTGAGTAAACCCGAAGGGATAGAAAGCGAAACATGAGGATAAAGCAGCAAAGCAAACAAAGTTACTGATATCATTTCTGTAGTGCTAAGAAGTTGAGATGGAACTGGGTTGCGCGTGTGTGGGCAACTCGCCAGAAGGAACGACAATCGATGAACCACCTAAGTCTTATTCTGGATACTGAGAGCTAAAAAAAATCTGGAAAGAGGGCGCTTTGTCGTTGGAGGGATGAGACTGTCAAGTTTATAGAAGCAAAAGGGAGATGAATAACGGTGAACGAGGGAGATTGAAATCATCTTGGAGCTTGGAGTAGGGCAGACGAGAAGCCATGTCAGCCTAGTCGAAAAGTAGGGGGCTGGTCTGTGTCTGCATGTGCGTGGACAAGCGTGTGCGACTTCGTAGTAGTGGTGTGTGTGTGTGTGTGTGTGTATCAGCGGTCGAAAGTAGCGCGCTACAAGTAGCGAAACTACTGTAGTAGCCAGGGCCCGATTAAGATACCACGGGGCCCTAGGCCAAATACTTTTTTGGAGCCCCCTGTACTAAGGATTTACAATTTTAGGCACAGGATAAAACAGATTCAGGCATTGACTACAGCAATTTTAGCCATTTGGGGGCCCCTAAACTGTGAGGGCCCTAGGCTGCGGCCTAGTTGGCCTATTCAGTAATCAGGCCTTGGTAGTAGCTACATATTGTAGTAGTTTGAAGTGTAGCGCACTACTTTTAAAAAAAAGTAGAGTAGTGAGTAGCGCGACACAAAAAAAATAGTAGTTTGTAGCGATTTCTGGAAACTACTTTTAAATTAAATAAATAACTAAATAAATGTAAAAAATGTAAAAAAAAAGAGAACGAAGGAAATAAACAAGGTATCATTGATTCTGACTGGTGCAAATTTTGCACGAGTACAGCAGCGGACGCAGTGAGAAAAAAGAACCATAAAACTATGAGCTGATCACCTTTTAAGTACATTATTTTAACGAAATGCATTCTATCTGTTTGATGTCATTGGTTTATTTGGCATCAGAATTTTTATATTCCTTCCAATAATTTTCATGTTTCTAAATATTAAAAAAAAATGAAGATTGAATTCTTTCAATCTTGCAACTTTTGAATCCTTTCTTGTGGCGAATATTCATAAAAATTGTAAAAAAAAATCTAAAAAGAACACATTTTAGCAACAAAAAAAAAAAAAAAAAGAAAGAAAGAAAAAGGGAACCAAAAGGAAGGGTAGCAAATAAATTCAAAGACAATTTCTAGTTCTATTCCATACTCAAACGAGTTAATTTATTAATGTAAACCACTTTTCGAATTTTTTTGGTCAATCCTGAAACGGTGTATGCTTTTTGTTTATTTATTTTTTTTTAAGTAGCGAAGTAGCGACTGCAATTCAAAAGTAGTTTGTAGTCGCTACATTTAAAAAAAAAGTAGTTGTAGTTGTAGTTAACTATATTTATAACAAAGTAGTTGTAGTTGTAGTTCGCTAGAAAAGAAACGTAGTTTTTCCAACCACTGGTGTGTATGATATAAAAAAGAGCATTTAGGAAGAGAGCATTTTGTCGTTGGAGGGAGGAGATTGTCAAGCTTATATAAATTAAATGGAAGTGAATTACCGCGAATAGAGGAATTGAAATAACCAGGGAGAGAACTTTATGAGGCAGAGGATGAAGTTTGCCTATGAGAAGTATGAGTACTAAAAAGAAAAATATGCGAGAAGAAAAATATTAATGTTTAAAGCTTTTGCAGGTATAAGAGTATGAAGTGTGCAAAATCTCTGAAAATGCGAATTTGGCTTGTCAAGTCACAAAACACTGCTTTATATTTTTCGAGGAATAAGATATGCTTTAACTGGGAGGATATAAAAGGATCTGTTTTATGAAGGAAAGACGATATGTGTTCTAGAATCTTTTACTTTGTGTTTAAAAAATAAAAAAAAGAAATTTTGTATGTTTTAAAAATTTTAGTTACCAGCCCCCCCCCCCCCTTTTCAATTCTCTAGATGCAAACATTTTGTCAGAAGCAAATTGAAAATTCACTCGACCAAATTTTGATGCGCATTTACGATTTTCAATGCGTGAAATGCTCCAATAGACGGGTTAAAATTTTCTTTGTGATAAAACGTAGATACTAAACGCTTGAGTTACTGCTCTTAAACACGCGTCCAGAATGGTACAAATGCTGAGGGAACCACACACAAAAGATTCAATAAAAATGACACCAATACATCAAAACTTTACCTATTGCAAAATTAATTATTTGCCGAACCATACCACAAAATGCATTAACCATTCCCCTTACAAGAAACTTTTAAGCTTTTCAAAAGCCTGAAAAGACCATTGAACTGAGAAACTGCACACAGGGAAAAACAACAAATAGAGCTTTCAATACACAACACACACATGAATGCATTAAAGGTCCTTTTGATCCATAGAACGTCCATTTGACGTCAGGAGACCTGAAGAGCATTCGAATCATTTTTCCCAAAGAAATGACATCACGAGGCATCCATTACCCGGCACTATGAAGCGTTCAATACTTTTCCCCCTTTCTTGAGGAAATTCTTTCACTGAAAAATCTTATGCATTTATTCGGAGGCCCTTCAGAACTGAATGGGCATTTTATGAAGGATCAAACACAAGTTGCTGTGACAGCTGGCCTCACGATCCAAAGAGGAAATGTCTTTACCGGACTTACTTTTACTCTTAGATTCACTAATTACTTTGTTATTAAGGGTATAGAAATGCACGTGATATTTTTAATGCACGGTTTGGCCTTCGGAAGAAGAAAAGGACTACGATGCTATAATTGGTTGGGATGAAAAGTTTAAACCCTCTCCTGCCCACCGTGACTCTGAGGTCACACCATATTTCATTATTATATTTCACTACAGATGCTTCCTTTGTTGACCAGTCTGATTTGAGTAGTGCTAATATTACTCTTTTGAATTTTGGTATCAGTACTGGCACAATTTAATATTTCTGTCATTTCCACAAACCTATTTTGAAAAATAAAAATAAAATACAATTAAGTATTCAAAAAGTCTGCCTCTTATGTGTTGAAAACATTGTTTTTTGGGGCCACGGTGGCTCAGAGGTAGAAGCGTCACCTCGGTAACAAGACGTCGCGGGTTCAGTTCCCACCAGTGCCTTGGGTAACGTTTCCTCTCTTTGTGTTGTAAGTCTTTCTTGTGCTGTCATACATGTTAATAAAGAAGTCCAACCTCTCGTGGCAATGGCACCCACATTTCATAGTAATTATTAATCAACTATGACACGACAACAGTATTGTCTTTAACATTTTAGGCATATACGTAATTCTTTTTGTAATGAAAATAGTAATTTGTGCAGTAGATGCCGGGGCAATGGTCAATGAACATTCTTTTTGACCATTGTTTATTGAGTAAATGTATGGAAACTACATTTGAAAATCCACATAAATAAAACAAAGAATATGTATGTTTATGTGTGTTTGTGTGTGTGTGTGTGTACCTTACACAAATCCACAGTTTACGTCGGATCTGCACGAAATTTGACAGGGAGATACTTGAGCATCCGGGAAGAATCATAGGGTGGTTTTTGAGCGGGAAAAAAGTACCGATCCGTTCGAATTTCGAATAAATGACTTCGAAATCGCTCTATCTAGCGAAATACTTATCGGATCTTCCCGATCTTGGTCTCATTCGAAAGAACGCAAAAAATACCTGTTAGGAAAGTTTCCTTCCATAGTTCTCAAAAACACTAATCGATATCTCCACCCTGAAGAAAGATATGGGCATTTGAAAATTTGGAAATATCCATTTAAATTGGATTTATAAAAATCGTCTGCACGAGCGTGAAAGAAATTAAATAGAGTGAAATAAATTATTAATGAGAAAAAGGAGTTGCCATTTTTTCCTTGAACAGAAACAAATAAAATTCTTGCTTTTGCTTTAGGCTTTTCCTGTAACGGAAGGATTTAAAAATTTTTTGGCGATTGATTAATTTTCCGTATTGCGTTTTAGCAAACTATTGACTTAAACTTCGGGACTTTTAGACACACGCGTTACTTGACATGACATTTTCCCTCAAAATAGATTTCGTGCAGAGCCGGGCCACGTAGCTAGTAAGAAATAAAACTCTCCTCAGGAATTATTAAAAACTTACCCTCATCGCGGACTATTGTACAAGGGTAAAACGAAGGGGGGGGGAGGCTCAGGTTAAGAACCAAAACCCTTGGGCGTAAGTCCTGAATAAGAACTGTTATGATAAACTTCCCCTCAGGAAAAAATCTGAACCAATTCCGTTTTCCGAAAAATAACTGTTACAGACTCTTATGACAAACCCCTCCTCAGGAAAAAAAATGAATTAATTTTGTTTTCCAAAAACTTTGTGGGAGATGGGAAATACTTAGGATCATCATCAGACTGTAAGAAACTTGACACAGCGCAAATTTTGCAGCCCAATGCCACTATACTCAGCCTGGTACCGACACACTTGCCCATCTAGTAGCAAAAATACCATTATAAAAATAGAATGTAGATGCCACACGGCTGTTTCCTTCCATGAAGCATTATTTAATAGCTTTCAAAAGAAAAAAGAAAAATGAAAAAAGAATGAAAAATGAAAATGAAAATAATTAAAACCAAATCAAAACATATTTTATCAAAAAAAGAAAAAAAATCAATTTTAGTTATTTTTTGTGTTATAACAAATCGCCTCTGCTTTTCTTCCCCCCCCCCCGTTTTCAATAAATAAAAGTCCTCTTAAATAAATAATTTTCTTCTTCTTCTTCTTCTTCTTCTTCTTCTTCAAAAAAAAAAGTCTGCGCAGCTTTTTCTTTTTGTTAAAAAATGAAGCACTCGGAATATGCTTTTATTTCCTGTTGCCAATAAATAAATCAATTAATCAATTAAAACTTCAGATGAATAATGATAACCAATCCTCTTAACAAACATTTTTTTAAAGCTAAACAGTAAAAACTAGGGCTCTGGGGTCGGAGCTGGACTTATTTTGGGTTAAGGGAGTAGGAGTCGGGAGTCCAAAGCTTTGAAATTTTAAGGGCCGAATTCAAGTGAAACACCACTGCAATCACTTCGAAGCGATCGCAATAGACCAAAATTGCAATCATTACTGGAAGTCGAATTACGATAGAATCGCGTCTCGTTGCGATCGTCCGTGTTTCACTTGAATCCCGTACTAAGATGCCTGAGAAATCAGTGGCGGAGTTGAGGGCCCTAAACTTTTTCGAGGTCCGTGGCTAGAATTTTTTCAGACCTCGCTGCCCTGGTAAAAAACCAGCGCTTTGCATTCATTTCATTTTGATCAAGTCATATTTATCCCTGACTTGTATCAATATTAAGTCTACGAGGCATAGCACTTGGATTTTTATCAATAACTTTTTTTCTGTTTCTTGAAACCTTAAATTGGGAAGATATTCAGAACCTGAGCAATGTTTTAAACTTTTTGGTACCGAAGAACAATTTTTGGTATTGCCAGTATTTTAGATAAAACAATTTGAAATCTCCCGCACACGTTAATGTTCAAAATTTTCGAATTGTTCCAAATGTGCTCTTAAAAAACTTAATAAAAAAACCCTCATCAGTAGCTGTTTCTAACGAGGTTTGTTGGAAGCAAATCCGCCTTCAAGTGCAAGATCTATATTGGCCTTAAAGGGCCCCGTTGGAGCTAATCATTTTCTTTTCTTGTGAACTGTTTGAAATTGAGCGACAAATTTTTGAAATGAAAAAGTGAAATTTGTGCATCGGTGGGAAAAACAATGAAATAGAACATAATAAAATAAAATAAATGGGTGATAATCGAAATAGAATATTCAGACATTTTATTTCATTTATTTTCAAATGAAAATTTGTATTCGTTTCTTTTTTTTTTTTTTTTTTTGACAAAAATCATTACCTTCATCTTGCCCTCATCGATATACTGTCTGACCACGGATAAGATGGAAAGTTTAACTTCCAGTTTACAGGCAGAAATGGACGCATATATTAACTTTTAGGGATGGCAATTTTTGCAGTTGTGGGTGAGCCTTTTCATTAAGCAAAACACGTACATCGAATTTCAATTTTTCACCCTCATTCAGATAGATTCGTCCTAATTGGACGTTTTCCAATTCCACAGCATCCGCGGGCAGACAACAAGGCTTTAAAATCTGCAGACATTTTTATAAAAGCGCCAAGTTTAAAGATTTAGTGAACTTTTGGCAGAATTTAAAACTCACATTTCAATATCGGGGACACGAGTTGAAAAAATTAGTGTTTCCAAAAACTTGTTTTATTGCACTCTTTCGATTGTTGCACATTTCGATTTTTCATTTTCCACTATCATATGGTTTCTGATGAATATTGTTTTTTTCCCTTTCTATTTTTCCTTTTTTTAACTATGCTGTATAACAACACCTACTAAGGCTGCTAGCCCAAAATAAATGAGAGTTTCTCCTTCAGTTTTACTAGTTATCTACAAATTTTTATTTTTGACATCTTATACCCTTTTGCTTCTAGGTACTTTAAATGAACGCGTGTACGTGAGGAAACTCGATGTAGAGTAAAAGAGATATTAATGCAGAAGTTTCAGTTAAAAATAGTTTGCAATTTCAAGGCTTACTTTTTTATTCAAGGAAATGGAAATGGAAATATAGTTAAAATTCAAGTACACACGATTCTCAAAGGACGTTATTCATCATTTCTTCTGAATTCTTCAATTAAAATATTTTCCAAAGTTTTCAATTCTTTTTTCCAGTTGGCAATGTGACAGAATTTTAATGGGATTAAACATGAGTTGTTGAACGAACTGGACGGTGATGTAATTTTTTATTATGATGTAACTAAAGTTGTTACTTTTGCTACAGCAGTTTTTTTACTGCTTTAATTAGCTTTTCAAGTTCGAACCGAATTTCAAGAAATGATTCCTTGATTTCAAATTAACGCAATGAAGGACACTAATCTTCAAATGTACACAACGTTGCAGTTATTGCTCAATGGGGGTTAGTAAATCATCATGGTTTTAAAATTTGACAGTTTAATTAAAATTAAAATAAATGATTTCAATCAAAAATTATGTTTTGCAAGCATTTCCTTCTTTGTTTCTGGTAAAGAACTGTGACCTCAGTATCGAGATAGGATAGTTATTTGCATGATCCATTTGCACAAATGCGACATTATTTGCACTTTATTCCTGAAGTTTTAAACTTCGGCTTTTAATTTTCATGTATTCGAATACAATGGAAGCCGGTTAATTGAGTCACTGTTTAATTAAATCACCCTCTTTAATGATTCAAACCGGCAGAAACAGAGCACAATCCAGATTGATTGGATTAGCCGCTTTATTCAATTGAAACTGCTTAGAACAAACTTGATTCATCTAAGCGGAGTCATATAATATCATTATTTCATTTCATTTCACCCTCCAGGGTCCCCCGTACCTACCACAGCTTCGTGGTTTAACCAGGATAGGGCCCTGAAGAGCGCTCTGTTCTTAATTTTGAACCAGAACTTAGGGTCGAGCAAACCCTAAGGCCCAGCACCCCCAGAGGTATCGTTTCACTTAGAGGACTTTGTGACCACGACATTTTTAACGCCTCCCAGCCACCATTAATCAAGACGGCGGATCTTTGATCGGCTGCGATCGAACCCGGGTCTTTCCGGACACGAGTCCGATGCCTTACCGATCGGGCCACCACGGCCCTCATAAGGAATCATTATGTATCATAATATTGATTATCTAGAAAGTGTTCTTTAATTTAAAAAATACTGATTTGTATGTGTTGCGAGAGTGACAGTATGGTCACGTTCTTAATAGCATATAGTTTTTAAATATTCATGGAACCACAATAACTGATTGAGACGTGAAGTATTTATTGGCGCATTTAAAATAAAAATATTTAAAAATTAAATAAACAAATAAAAATTTGCGTTGTCGCTGTAACATAAGGCAAAAGGAAACAACTTATAACTAAGTCCGTAATCAACTATTTGATCACCTCTTCCTTAGTTAATACCTTTCTTAGCCTGATGAAAGTATAACTCACAATGCATCAACACTTAATTACAGAAAAAGAACTCCCGTTCCTCCTAAAAAAATGAAGTAAGGTTTAAAAGGAAGTATTTTTTGTAGTCAAAAGTTTTTAAGAATTTCGTTTCTGGAACTGATTTTAATTTTAGAAAAAATAATAATAAATAAAAGTATTTTAATGCAGCACTAATGGATAAAAATGCATTTTACAGGTTTAAATTGTGCTTGAGCAATTTGAACTCAAAATACTTTCTTCATTTTCATTAAACCTTTCATTCCTTTTACAGTGAATTTTCTGGATGTAAATTGTACATAATAGAATTGCTCATTTAAATTAATAGTGCTTTCACATCTGTAGCTCATTTAATAAATTAATCGTTTTTACTAAGATAAAATCAAAAGTATTTTTTTTATTTTATTCTAAAGAATCTCAAAATAGCCGAAGAGTTTTGTGTGATAAAGAATTAATGCGTTTTGAAAATTATAGAGCTCCAACAAAATAAGTTAGCTTAACAGTTGTAAATGTGGGTGTCGTTCTCAGAAAAAGGAAAACATTATGTCGCCTGATATTCATAATAAAAATATTTTCAAAATTAATATAAATTGATTATAACTAAGGTAACCTGATATCTTCCCCCTCAAGACGGGACACACAACTTTTTGGGTTTAAAAAAGAGAAGTAAAACTAATAAAATTGTGTATATATAATTTGCATTTATTAATACAGAAACAGTAAAGAATTTGCGTGTTTTATTTTATTAACCCATTGATCCTTGACATTTTTTTTCCAAAGATATTTTGTACACTGGTTACACGGCTACAGAACACTTTACCATTGTTATGTGCTGCAATCTGTTAATAATGAATTGACACAATACCAAAGTAATACATTTTTTAGACAGTCCCTAAAAAGGGACGCTAGGCATTAATGGGTTAAGTAAAAGTTTGCTTGAGTATATTTAGTGTTCATTCCAAATAATTATAAATTTCCTAGAAGGATATATCGAGAAGTATGTTTTGATTACTTCTGTTGACTCGGTATGTCCTGAGACTCAACATATTGTCCACGAATATGTTGACACAGAATGAATAACTGAAATAATTATCGTGGCCAAGATTTAAGTATCCTTATGAGACTTCACAATTCGAGCAAAATGTTAATATATTGATTTTACACATTCTTGAAAATTTACTATTTTATATTTAGAACTCAAGCTATCTTTTAACTACTAAGTTATACTCTAAAAGGCAATTTTGATTGAAAGGTTTCTGATTGCTAAAAAGGATATTTCTGATTGTTAAAATATTTGGAACTGCAGTTTATGTAATGACGCAGATGTGCTGTGAGAAAAAAAAATGGAGCTGCTAGGTTTAATTAGTGTGGATTCATCTACTGCTCTACTTGAGGATTTAACTTGCAATAAACCATTTGATCGAAAATGTACCGAAAAATCTATTCGAAGTGTGTATACACAAGGTATGTGATTGAGATGAATGAATAGAAAGATGAAGACGTCATAAGGTATGAACAATAAACAGTGTCTGACAAAGCCCGGGTGGCAGATCTTTCTGTTAACTAAAAATCTCACACAAATAAAAGGGTTAATACCATTTTTATGGTTAAGTCATAGTAGTTGAAAATAAAAATAAATAAATAAATTGATTTTCAATTTTTTTTTCGAGTAAATTTCTAACAGTGCAGCTTAAAGACAAATAAGCATCAGACAAACTAGTAAAAAAATTGCAATTTTCATGCAAATCGGTCAAGTATCAGCATAGATATGAGCATTTATAGAATCGAGTGGCGGCCATCTTTGATGACGTCATAACGGGAAAATTTAAAAGGATGCGGGTGTCCACTCGAATCTAAAATTCTTTCTAGGACACCTACTAAACATTTTTGAAAAGAAATTCTCAATTTTTAAATTTCCCGCAGAAGTGCTGGGCATTTTTTAGCATTTATGAGAGCCAAAATGGCCGCCATCTTTGATGACGTCATAGCAAAAAAATGCACCAGGTGGCGGATGTCCACCCGAGTCCAAAATACTTTCTAGGGCACCTGCTAAACATTTTTGAAAAAAAAATCCCACTACTCAAACATTCTTACAGAGGTGCTGTCAGATCCTGGACTAAAGAGTTAGTTTCGAAATGTTTCCAAGCAATTTTTCCAGTACAACATGGAGCCAACCAAGCAGTGTCACGACATCCTTTATTTTATTTTTAAATAATTAGTGTTCACGAAGAAAACTACTGAAAGTGTTACAATTCAAACTAAGCTCTCTGTTTAAATAAATATTAACTTGATTTAAGACTAAAAGAATTATTATAATAAAAATAATAAATGAATAAATATAAAAAAAACAGTTTTTTTTGGAATGATCCTTTGTTACAGAACTCGGTTTTTCAATCAATGTTGTTACTAAAAATTATTTAATTTCTCTGAAAAGTCAAAAACATATTTTCAAACGTAAAAATAATTTTGAGAAAAACCACATGTGGAAAAAATGTAACCAGTAGAAATCGTTTGACGTAATCGCAAGCCACTGTTGATATTTTGATAGATTCTAGAACAAAAAAAAAAAACGTATTAATAAAAGAAGCCACCATTTTTTCTTTTTTCACCGGTTGAATACCGGGCGAATAACACTTTGAGAAGTCGCGTTTATTCCCCGGATGACCTTGATTTTGGCATTCGAAGAAGTTGGTTTCGAAGTTACAGAATACTTATTCAACCCCTGCTCATCAGGTGTTCCTGTTGTGTTCAGGTGTTCCTGCCGGCATGTGAGTACTTTCAAGTCTTCGTTCAGTAATTTAGATAAAACCGTTTCTGTGTTTAATTTTGTGTCAAACCGGGTTAGTAGAGTTTTCTTTGCGTTGACTTGTGAACTGGTTGCTTTTGAGTGATTTGGAGAAATCAAGTTAGCCACTTCAAACAATAACGATCGAATGAAATGTTGATGCGTCGAATATTTATTTTCCTCAAAAACTGCTTGACAAAATAATATGGATGTACTTAAAATTTGAACTACTAATTTTCTGCTGAATGTTTTAAAGGATAACAGTTAAGAATTACTTGATTTGTATTGAAATTATTAAAAAAATGTGCTATTTATCCAGGCTTGTTAAGAGGTGGATTTATAGATATAGGGACTTGCATTATTCTGTTGTTTTTTTTGCCTGTTATAAAATTTTGTATAGCATTTATCATATGTGCATTTTTGTATTTCCTTCGGTCTTGTGACTACACTCAATCGCAACACTTGCAATATGGTTATTTCGCCAGTGGGCTTCTTGTTTAATTTGTTTGTCGCTGGAAGAGGGGTACACGCGCATTTAATACATGTACAATATTTATCCTTTATCTTTTCAAAAATATACTATCCCATGGGAGGAAATTGCCTACTGTTCATCTCCTGCGTTCTCAGTGCTTTCTCCCGGACGTTTTTTCTAACAACAACATTGATCACCGAATGCACACATTCTTGGCGATTTATATAAAACAAAATCTTTCTGAAGTTAAAGTTTGAAACTTTAATGACGATAGATTCAAGTAGATGAAAACTTGATTTGCACGTGTTGTGGTTGTGACCGTACGGTCACACCAGCTACAAGTACAAATCAGTAGCGTACTCGCTGTGCTGCAGTTTTAGTGTTAGAAACTCGTGTAAATATCCAGTTTTAAAGATTTTTTAGTATTACTGTATTTTTATCTTTTACAGTGAAAGGATTTTTCGCTATTCAAACTTCACAATTTAATGTTATTTCATCATTTTATCAATACTTTGTTACCTGCTTAGAAACGAATCTCTACAAGCGTCACAGATGGCATTATTCTCCTCTTATATTCCAAACTTAATTACTTGATTAGGATGTAAAAGGTTCTTTGAATTTTCTTGATAAAAATTTTCCTACTATGCTCCTACTGCCTACACATTAAATTAGTATAAATTCTCAAAAAAAAAAAAATAAAACCCCTGCCCGTTTACTAGAAAATCTCCTAGACAATGAGCTTCCATGTAGGTTTCTAGTAAGTAACAACACAGCTTCTTCTTAAGTAATCTTGTTAAAGTTACTTCAGAAAAACTTGTATTGTTACTAGAAACCTTTATGTAAGCCCATTTTAGTAAGATTTTCTAGTAAACGGGCAACTTTTTTTGGTGTACAGGAAAGCAAATGTTTTCTTTCTCCAGCACTATGTACAGATAAAGTTATGAAACTACTTACCTAGCTCTGCGTAGTCCATCGATGCTCTTCAGCAATTAAACAATTTTTTATTGTGTTAATATTTAACAATTATACGTATTGCTAAAAATATTTTAATTTCTAAAGCATAATTATTTTAACTTAAACATTAATTATATTTTAACAGACTTGTTTTCCGTTCAAAATATGCAACACACGTTTCTGGGCTGTGTTTTGTTTCACTTTTTTTCACTCGGTCATTTAAACTAAATCATTTACGAATATAATATGAAAAAAACCCCTGCCTGACACAACGGTTAGTGTAAATAAGCGAATGCAACTGTGGATCTAACAAGCAAATATTTACATGAACTTCCTCAAAGCAAACGCAACGCATGATTAAAGTTTGAAGACATAAAGGTTTGATGTTTGGGTAAAAGAAAAGCGGGCTTTCGAAATGAGGTTTTTAAATATGTTAATTTATTGCATCGACCTTCAGAGTGGACGGTCAGCTCATGAAAAAAATCTTTTCCTTTTATTCGTTGTCAGTGTTTGATTGTTAGGAAGTAATCGCCGGAGAAGTTCTGTAAGTTGGGCTGTCAGCGAGAACCACTCTCACAATGATAATTTGAATGAGCTGAACTATTGAAATGACAATTTAACATGTAGGTTATTCAAAACTGAGTTAAAGCAGAGCTGAAAATTGGATTTGTCTCAATTAAAGCTGGATATCAAATGAGTAAGACCTCCGAAGGTGGACTGGATTTACTCGCAAATATAGAAACTATTTTTGATATGTTATTCAAAAAGAAGAAAAGTAGAGGCGGGAAAAAAATCATTGACATAAAGCTGCATTTAATTGATTGGGATTATGGTATTGAAAACGTAGTTCATTTTGTTTTGTCAACTCTTGTGAAAAGCAGCGTTCGCATCTCCTGTTTTCAACCGGTTTTAACGTGGGCTAGTCTAAAAACAAATGCCGACAATCTTGAGGGCAACTATATCACTTAAACTTCCTTTGTATTGAAGTAAAGGAAGTATTGTTTACAAATTTTTTTTTTTTTCACTTTGAACTCCAAACTAAAGTCCCATTTTAATCAGCTAAATATAAATTCTGACTTGTATTTTGGTGGCGTTTTTCCGTATGTATGTATGTACGTACGAAAGAATGGACAAGCAGAAAAATGCATGAATGTGTGTAAATGTATCCCGCATAACTCAAGAGCTGTTAGCTCTCAAAGGTTGGAATTTCGTATCTAATTGGGATCTATAACGTATAATTTTGTCTCTGAATCTGGTGACATTCGAGTGTGTTCATATACTTTGCCACAGTTCATTTTAGCTTGGTGAAACTTAATACAGTGAAACCTTGGTAAGTTGGCCAATCGCCGCGAAGTACTTTAGGGGTGAACTTAGATAGGTGGCTAACTTATAGATATTGATTTATGATATAGGACTAATTCTGTTTCTAACAAAAGCGGTCAATTATAGGTGGTCAGCTTTACAGGTTTTATTGTACTGTTTTATTCTAAGTCTTAAATAAGAAAACGACGTTGTGCGTGTATATTTTCGTTGGGAATCCTTTGTGATATTTTTACTATTTATTTTATTCGCAGTAATTTGCAAAAAAGGAAATTGCGTTCAACTATGTAAATGAAACTTTCCAAATCTGGAAAATATTTCGAAAAATATTCCCCTAAGACCCGTGCACATACATTGAGGGCATTGAATATTTCAGTAGTCATTTAATTGTAGAAAAAAAAACCCTCTCGAAATGCTCCTTTCCGCTATCCTTGATGATTCGTATAAAAATGACTCTCTGATTAAAAATGTGACCACTGTTTTTCTCCATCACTCACCTCCCTTGTTTTCAGATTTCGAGAGTTTCATAGCCATTATTTTAATTTGGAGGGGAAGAAAGAATTACATTTATCGTTAACATTTTTCTGAGGGGCTAGAGAGATGCAAAGTTCAAAAAGCATGAACATTTGTAGCAAGGAGGGTGATTTATGGGACATCTTACCCTAACATATTTAAAAAATCATCAAAAATAATCGTTTTGTATTGGATTTCTTCTTATTTTTTCCCACCCATATTTCAATGTAAAACAAGAATATCGAGGCCCGACAAGCCTAGTCAGAAACTAGGGTCTCGTCCTTCCGGAGTACGCAGTTCTGAATCGGAATAGTAAATTTGAAAAGTTTTACAAGGGGAGGGGACATTGCGACCGAATTGTCAATTACCCCATCGTGGCTCTCGGCGGCCCTAAGAGTATCCACCCTCATTCCCATGAGTCAAGTGTCCGAAAAAAAAAAACTCATGATACAAAAGTTTAAAAAAAAAGGATTGACAGTGTTGCATGTTGAATACGAATCGCATAATCGATATTCAGTAAAGAACCTTCCCGTATTATTTACATTTATTCCGGTTACTTTTACAGATGTTTTTAAGATTAAAAATGAAATTAAGTGTCTTCATATTATACGCAATAATTCATATCTATACACATCTGGGGATGTACTGTCGCTATTGTTTATCACTTCTTGATTTAATGTAAAGATATTTACGTGAAAACGTCCATAATCTTAGTGCTGTAATCGATTTTCCTCTGCCCCAACTGGTCTCTAAGACATCTCAGCTTAATAATTTCCAGACAACTGAGCTACGTCATGTCTACCAAGTAGTATATCTTAGAATTGATGCAAATTGAATTCGCATGAATCGAAGAATTGCTGCAATTCAAAGAGTCGTATAATGACACGGAAATGTCCTACACAAATGCAAATTATTTCATATTTAAAATATTGCTAAAATGTCTCAGGTCTCTTTAGTAGAAAAAAAATAGTTGGATGCGGAAAAGTGAATCGTTTTGACGTAGTGTCCTTAAGGGTCATTAGCAAAGAACAATGGTATTTGAAAGAGATACATTTCCGTAGTTTTCCGCTTTTTATGCAATCGTAATTGATATGAAAGCTTTTTTGAATCTGATACACTGCTTGTTTGATTTTTTTTCGTCATTTAATGACTAGAATATTCCTTTCTTGATGATACCATGTTATTTTCTCTTCGAAGAGGTCATTTCATTTTAGTTTCAAGCACTAATTTAGTTAGGTTTTTAAAAATGAACTTTGAGCAAAAAAAAAAAAAAAAAAAAAAAAAACGTAATGAACTCAACGCATCTAAACTCAAACGAGGTGTTGAATCGAGAAGCATTAGGGTGATTCTCCGAAATCTTAACAATATCGCGTCTGGGAAGGTAAACAGAAAGATTATAGTATTCCTCTGGTAACTCGACCTCCGACGCTAACACTAACGTGTACCTCTTTTTCGGGTTGTAGAAAAGGGAAATTGACGCTGGATTGAGTTGGGTCACATCAAGAGGAGAATAACTTACCATAGAAGGATACAGAAAGTCTTTTTTAAACCGTCAGAAAAATAAATTTCTCAATGTCAGTCATATGGAAACAAACAACTTTCTTCCTAAGAATATTCCTGAATAAGCAGGAAGTCGCTCTCCTGACTTGTCCCATTTTTTTTTCAAATTATTAAAAACAATTGTTTAAAAATATATAATAAGGGCCCTGCTCCACATCAGCGTAAAACGCGACCGAAACTGAAGGCAGAAACCGAGAATCCGGGTATTTTCCGTAGGAACACTATTTGCTCCATTTTACGCTTCTGCTTCATTTTTCTGCTTTACGTTAATGTGGAGCAGGGCCCTAACATTCCAAATTAAATTTGTATTTAACAATGCATAGTTAAATGCGTAAAGTAATATTTTAATCTATTCAGCTATTTAACTAATCATGGTACGCAGGGGTGCCCACAGGGGGGGAGGGGGATTATGGCGCAAGTTGAGCCATCAAAATTTTTGGGGGGGATTTTTTAAAACTTATTTATTGATTTAAATTATTTATTATTTTTTTAATTTAAATTATTCACTGATTTTTTTAAATGAAAATTATTCATTAATTTATTTTTTTATTTCAATTATTTCTTCATTATTATTTTTTATTTATTTGTTTATTTATTTAGTGTGTGTGTGTGTGCTTGGAATATCTGGAAAGAGAAAAAAAAGCGATTCTATTCTGCGCATACTCAGTACTTTTAAAAAATTGATAATATATATTTAAAAAATATATAATTTAAAAAATAAATAAAAATACAAAAAAAAATAATAATAATTTTTAAAAAAGTAAATAAATATTTAAAAAATAAATAAATTATGTTTTAAAAATAAATAAAATAAAAAAGAGGAATAAAAATAAAAAGCACAATAGGGTTGTGAAAATTTTTGGGAGGGAATTCGCGCCATTGAACTTGGGGGGGGGGGGGGGGGGGATGGGTACCCTGATGGTACGTTATTTTAAAGTTTGTCCCAGTTTTTTCATGTTATTCTTTTATCTTTGGAATAAGATTAAATTTTACAACAGGTAAAAAGAAGGAATTTTGAATCTGCTATATAGCAACGCTTTTTATTCTCATCATTTTGTTTGATTCCTAGATTATTTTGCAATTTTGATTTTCTTGGTAATTTCAAACTTATTTTGAAGGTGAACTAGCTTTTTAAAAATATTTGTTATGTGTTGTTAATTTAAGATATAAAAATAAAAACTATTTTAAACTTTAAATATAATTCTGGGCCTTTTCAACAGCATCGATGTAAGGGTCTCACTCCTGTTACACAAAAAAAGTTCAATTCTTGGTATTATCTGTACCAGGACAGCACAGCTAAAGTATAGTGAGATTAAAGCGCGTTCTCTTATTTTTCTCTCATTAAACTTCTCATAAAGACTCAATCAACGTTAAACAATTTTTAGGGCCTTTTAATTTTTAGAGAATTTATGATTGAGTTTTCAAGAGAATCAATCCCCAGCAGCACCAGAACGTTCAAATTTGGTGCAAAAATGGTGTTATTGGTCAAATAACGGTGCTAAGTGTCCCTTGAACGTTATATTCGACGTGCAAAAACAGTAATATTATCACGGTGTCATTTCAGTGCTTAAGTAACGTTATATTCGACGTGCAAAAACAGTAATATTATCACGGTGTCATTTCAGTGCTTAAGGAACGTGATATTTGACGTGCAAAAACAGTAATATTATCACGGAGTCATTTCAGTGCTTAAGGAACGTGATACTTGACGTGCAAAAGCAGTAATATTATCACGGTGTCATTTCAGTACTTAAGGGACGTGATATTTGACGTGCAAAAACAGTAATATTATCACGGTGTCGTTTCAGTGCTTAAGGAGGTGCTTAATTTCTCAGAATTGAGGTCGTGAATTGCTGCTTTTTCGAAAGGGGGGGGGGGAGGAATCATATCTGCAGAAACTTTGTTTTATCCTAAACAACTCTTTCTCCCAAGATCCTAATCAGATTTGCATGTATTTCAGTAAAAAAAAAACATTATATTCATACTAATAAAATGATATGATTTACGCCCTTAGTCTTTCATAGATGGCCCCTCCTGCAAAATAAATTCCTTTTAAAGTATTATTTTTCTCCCTCGATAAGATCAAGTAGCGTCTAGTGGTTAGCGCGTTCTGCTGGAGTCGCAAGGGACCCGCGTTCGAATCCCGCGGAATGAACATATTAAATTCAAAGTAATCAAACAATCAATAATTAAACTAAATAAATTAAGTAATTAAATAATTAAAACCAAGATGTCGACGATCATGGATCAAAAATGGCTGATCAAAAATGACTTCACGGTTAAAACACGTCCCGGCCACGGATAGTGGGGTATACATAGTATACTTTTTTAGCTGGGGAGCACTGAAAACAAACGTATTTCCAGAACCTAAACATAACCTATCATTCCACGTTCAAAACTGGGACAAAAAAAGGTGGTCAACACCAGATTTCGACGTGTCATATTACCATCGATCGATGAGACACATAGACGTTGACAACATGTGCTGCGAGAGCGTGTTTTGAACGTGCCGGCTGGTGCGCTCTGTACGTGTTGCAGAACGTGTTTTGAACGCCTTTGTGCTGCTTGGGAATCACTTATAGCACTTCTTGAAAAATCTTCAGTTTTTCAAAATGTTTCAAGAAATACAGATTAAAATCACTTCTTTCATTGGAGCTAACTTATTATTTCTCTTTTGTATCGGTGATTGAGCTGACCATTTTTAAAAAATTCAAGTTGCGTAACTTCTAGAAATTAACTATCTCATAGTCATACGGTAATTCCATGTATGACGGAATGACATTTCTAATGTAAAACAAAAGTTTTAGTAATTGCGGTGAAATGAGTTTTCGAAAAAAAAATTCTTGCATTTCATCATTTATGACTAAAATATGAGGTAAAAATAATTTTTATTGCTTTATTTTTTAGTTTTTAATCCCCCCACCCCCTTTTTTTGCTTTGTTATGGAATAATATTTGCGTCAACCAAGCTTTTGGACTTCTTGATACAAAACGTAATTTCTAATAAATATGCATGTGTACATTCTTTCAACTATTGAGTACTTTTAAAATACAGAGGTAACAAGAAGAAACTGTTAATTGAAATATATTTTCGTGTGTTGGATTAAAATAATCAAAGTTGTAGAGTTGTAACGGAATGACTGTTACGGAATGAGAATGGAATCTTAATACATTTTGTGCACCATAAGTAACCGAATTTTTTTATAAAATTAAAAAAATATGTAGATTGCACTTGGCTTATATAATGTGTTACGAGGTGAGTTACATTATTTTTAAAATAGTGCATTTCCATTTTAGTAAAAAGCACCAATTGCTCCACAAATCAACTTGAAAAAGACTCCAAATATGTTACATCCTTGTTCCATTGGACGAATTTTATGAAGTATATGGACTCTACTTCTATGAAATACAGTTAAATTTTGAAGATTTCCAGAAACAGTTATTTTCGATATTGTTTTGACTCCGTAACGGGCGTATCTTATGAGATACTGTTGGATATAAAACCGAGTTGGCGGTGTATTGCATGTTGCTGTTAGATATTTTTTCGGCAACCTCGGACGCATTTGGGCATGCCTTTAGGTCTCTATTGATTTTGTCAAAGTAGGGGTGATGGTGATATGAGCGATGAGGAATGCGAAATTTGGCTTTGTTTTTTTGTTTCTCGTTGGGTTCCTTTATTTGACGCGTGGGTTGGCTTTGAGTTTTCTTCTTTTTTAAATTATTCCCCTTCTTAACCAGTTCTACGAAAATAAAATGCTATCGGAATAAGCAGAAACGCTACCATGGTGTATTTTCTTAATCAAACTGTCACTCCTTTTTGAAATAGAACCTTTTAACGATGCTAGGCATGCATTTTGAGGTTGGACAGTACGCCTGTTACGAAGCCAAAAAACAATTTTTAATACTGTTTATTCAAACATTTTACTGCTTTGCATAGAAATAAAGACCATGTTCTTCATAAAGTTCGCGAAATAAAACAAGAACTTAACACGTTTGCAGTTTTTGTAAGCTATTTTGTGAAAAACTTAAGCGTCTGTTACGATGGAATTACGCAATAGTATATGTAGCATTAGTTTGCATTCGATTTATTCTCATCCATTTATGCCTGGTCTTGCAACAAAATCACGACAAACAATAGAATATGAAAATTGTCCGCAGCTTTTAAAATTCCCGACACTCAGTCTCGTTTGCTTTCCTTCTTTTTCAACTCAAACCAAGCTTGGTTGTTTTCCGGCAACACAGCAGACTCTTTGATTTGCGGATAGTTTCGGTCAGTTGCTCTTGACCAGTATTTTGTAGGTTTGAATCTTTACGACGTGTTGAAAATTAGCAATTTAATTTGTAAACATCTTGTTTTTTGTTTTCATAATGTTATCGCTATTTCCTTGCAAATCGCACAAGCCATCAACAAATAAGTTATTTTAAATTAGCTTCTTTCTCATGCTGTACGGGATAAACTAAATATAAGATAATTATTCTTTAACCAACTTCGTTGTGACCTATGATTGAAAAAATATTAATAAATTGAGTGCTATACCTAAATGCAACTTAACTTGACACTGAACGTCACTACGGGCGGAGCCAATAAGAGCTCACAAGCAGTTAGCGATCTTCTCTAATTCGCCAAGTAGGCTGTGACGTTTTATCTAGCTCGTTTTCGCATAGGCTAACGTCACGCAACACGATGTTGCTGTCAAGAAAGGTTGCAGTGTAGTTTAATAAGTACTTACAACTGCTAATATAGCTACCGAATAAAGTATACACTGTTAAAAGTACAGGTTACACAAGGCACTTTTAGAGTGCACAGTTATAGCACCTGCTTCACCTTCTGAAGGTTGACACTTGGCTCTTTGTGGCACCGTTAAAGGTGACATTTGGCTCCCTATACTTGGGGTGCCATAAAGGCACTCATAGCGTGCCACATGGAGCCAAATGGCACCTTCAACTGTGCCATAGGGTGTCAAGTGGTACTCCTCAGGGCTCCCGCTGGTGCTACAATGTTTCACCCTGAAAGGTACCTTGTGCAACCTGTATTTTTAGGTGTAGTGAATGAAAGTTCAAATCATTTCAATAACTTTTGACAGCCCTAAACTCTCCCCTTTTCTGTAACATCATCAAGCGTAGCCTAAGACTGCGTTTTTGGACAGCATAATTTTGAAAATTTTCTAAGAGAGAGCCCTCACCTCCTATCTTAACGTCTGAACAAGTAGCATAAAACTGTATTTTAAAATCTTCATTATCTAGTTTTCTAGAGAGAGTACGTTTTTAGGGCTTCCATTTCGAATAATTTTCAGGGAAGTGTCCATAAACTCACTTTCCATAATGTTACAACGAAAAAAAAGTTTTTGAAATTACTTCTTTAATATATATATTTTTTAAAGATATGTCTAAAATAATGTAATAAATTCAGTTTTAGTTTGGAGCTCTATTTTAAAGTATTAAAAATACTTAACTAGGTCCTTAACCCCCCGCCCCTAAACTATCATATTGCCGTTACTGCCAAAATAGTTTGAAAAACACTGCCTTAACGTTTTTAATAGGAGCTGTGTTTGATGATTCAGAAATATGCAATTGTAAATTTATAATTTGAGCATGATGCAAAAAAGTTGTATGGAATTTTCCCGTTTTGAACTTGCCTTTCATTTTGGTGTTCATGTTGGATTTCTCAACTGGAAAGTTCGGACAGTTTCTGCCTTGACATGTATCAACGAATGACAAACCTAACAAAGGTTGATACAGTATAGGTTAGGGCACCACATGCAATTGCATGTTGTTCCAAAAACTATTCCCTATAACTTGGACGAATCCAGAAAACTCGGTCACACCTTGGTCTGGACAAAAGAAACCCAGCGTAAAAAACTTGCTGCTCGCATTTCCATTATCCCCGGCGTTTTTCACAAATTCGGAGACCTTTCGGTCCGCAAAAGGCAGAGATTTTGGGTCTCAATTCAACCATTAAGCCAACTAAAGAATTTAATAATCTGTAAACTATATTTTAGTATCTTCCATAGTGATCAAAGAGTTTACATGTATATCTTAAAACTCGAGTTTTGGATTTGATGATCTTCACATCGGCGATATTTATGTTTTCAATAGCAACAAGGGGGACAAATAAAGAAAAAAATATTAAGAGCAGTTTGAAATGGAATTATAGTACGTTTCTAGTTAGTTGAGCCATGAGCTTGGTAATATTTACCTTTTTTTGGAGAGATCAGGGGAAAAGAAATGTGCTATCGGTGTGGATTTGAGTTGGGCTAATTTTGCATAACTATCTCCAAAGTAATCCAACTCAACTCAACTATAATCAATTATAATGCTGTTCTGGTAAGCTGACCTCCGACGTAGAAAATCTTTCCTTTTTCGGGTAATAGCAAAGGGTAATTGGTACTGAGCTGGAATTGAGCTGGGTTACTTTTGTTGTCATTTTTCAAAAATATTCCAAGTGAAACTTACAGCAATTACCCTTTCCCATCAACCGAAAAAGACGGAACATTATCAGTGTCTGAGGTCAACTTACCAGAGGATCATTATATAGTTAAACTGGGATAAGATGGCGGGTAGACTAGAAGTGGAAACGGACCACTTCATTTAAAAATAGGTTAAATTAGCGAAAGCGCACAACTCTACTGCTAACGTGTTTTTGCAGATCCAACCTACTTCAAAATGAAGTGGTCCGTTCCAGTCCTCCCACCATCTCTGTGGTCGAGCTTTAGTCGTTTTTCAAAAATATTTCCAACTCAAATCCGCATCCATTACCCTTTCCTATCACCCGTAAAAGAATGAAACATAGTCAGTGTTGGAGGTCAACTTACCAGAGGATCACTATACCGTCTCTTACTATACCATTGATAAAGGTAAACATTGTCAGAGTCGTAGCTCAACTTATCAGAGCCCATTATAGTATAAGCTGAGGATAAGTAAATTAAAACATATATATTACTTTTTAAATTTAAAACTAGATTATAATACGTACTAAAACTTGCTCGAAACTCCTTCATCAGCGACTTTGCTGTGTTCTGGGGAGGCATGGTCAACAATTTCGGAGAGCACTACTGGATCGTAGGTTCAACCACGTTGTAAAGACAGAGTCGACGAAGTTGTGAATAAAAAGACGCAAGTTCCAAACCGCAGGTAATTCCAGGTATTATGATGCTTCGAATGTCAACTCTTGCATCTTCTGCCATTATCGAGGCTCTGCATAACCATTTAAATTGGAACCCGTGACTGCAGATCCTATCAGAAATAATATTATTTCTTCGCGTTTTCCTCGTCATGTCTGGGACATGGCAAAGTGGGGTCATTTCGATTGTTCTCTAAGTGCGGACACGTGAGATAATTGTGTCTTCGTCCACCCCCGTACACGAGCATGTGACAGCGGCGGTTATTACTCGACCTTGGGATGCGAGTGTAACACAGTGTCGGTCTCGAATTGTGAGAAAAGGTGGAATTACCGGGGGTACATTATGTTTGCTCAATTGTGTCTTTATTGCCTTTTGATGGGACGCCCATTGTGTTGGAAAAGCTCTATAAGCCACGATAAAAGAAAGAAAGAAAAAAAGGTTTAATAGTAAAGTAAAAAGTGTACATGAATTTTCATTCTCGAGAGATTTGTTGAATATGTTCTATTAGTTTCTGTGCCATTAGGTGTTTGGTGCGCTGCTATTAAAAAAGGGAGGGGAGTTGGGGCAGTTTGTTCTAAGCACGCCCCTCTGCTTAAAAAAACTAGAAAATGTATGGTCAAAATACTAGAATTCATGTTACCAGCGTTTTTCACCATAAAATCCTATTCCACTCAAATTTAACAGTGAATACTAAACAGCGATGGCCTACGTTTTAGATCGTCGTGTTGTGATATTTACACCAAGTACAGATCCATAGAAGTTGCGGTGGGGTGTCATGGGATCCTACCACCCTTTAAGCGAACAATGGTAGTCCGAAACTATTTTGGGGAGTTGCATTTCATAAAATTTGCATCTAGATCCTTAGAAGACTGAACATCACACTTACCATTCCGCTTCCGTTGATATCCCTTTTCTTTTCTAAAACACAAAGTTGGATCGAGCTTGAATTAAATGGAATGAGATATTAGCTGTGAGGTTCGATTTATCGATCCCCTCGTTCATAGTTCAGTGCTTTACACACTACTCTAAAACGGACCGCAAAATTAGAAGGCTAAAAGCATATTATGTGCTAAGAACTGCGCACCACAAATGGTAAAGCTTAACCGCCGAAAGATGGCTGTTGATCTCTTGAATCGAAAATAGACGCTTCATTAAATAGTAGGTATCATCAGAGATGTCATGTATCCAGTAAACACTTTATGGAACCGAAAAAGAAAAAGGTTTATTTTTTCGCTGATTCTGTTGGTTTTAAAACGAAGGGGGTTAGTTTTCAGCTCAAGGTCACGTGCCATCTCTCCACGGTCTAGCTTTATCTATTGCTGCTGCAATCGTTTACTTTTGAGGTAAAACTTTCTCCATACTGTAAGCTCTCCCTTTTGTAGCAATACTTACTTTAAATTTCTCCTGAATTTTTTTACTGTATCACATTCACGAGCATCTTCCCCTTTCGTCCATCCATGAGACGAAAGGGGGACGAAAATACGTGAGCCGAAGTATACGTTTTTAAAATTTGGAAGATATTTTTTAAAGTACCAGTAAAAAAAAGAACACAGGAAGAAAAAAAAAAACTACAAATTGCTACCTGCTTTGAAAAATTGTTATGAAGCTTTTCATCACAAGAATTTAATTCTGATGAGAATGTTTTGATGTTCTCCAAAGTAAATGAACTTATAATTATTGAGGTTGTCTACTCGACACGACGTTGGCTACTCATTTTTTTTTAATTCGTTCCTGCCACTTTATATGATGGGTGTCAGCTCACTTCTGTTACAAGCGGCTTTGACGGTGAGTGTTGCTACTAGAGAGCAAACAAGCGCAGAAAAAAAGCTCTTTTTAAAACCAGCTCTATAATAAAAGCTGTCAAAATAAGTCTTTACATACTAACTGCGCTTGAAAGCTAAAAAAAGTGTAATTTGTTTTCTAATCATGAGCCGTCTTCGGCAATTAGCTGATTTGCTTAGGAATCCTTTTAACAAGTCAATAAAGATTCGCTTTTTTTTTCGTGTTATTACGGATAATATTTGCACCAATTAAACTTGGATAATCTGAAATTTATTTTCAGAAAAAGCTCTTAAGCAGCTGACCATAAATGAATGTAATTTTTTTTTCAAGATTTTTGACCACGCCCCCTTTCTCACAAATTGTAAAATTTTACCTTGCCCCCACACGTCCCCTTTGTTACACATCCCGATATTCACGGTATTCCTCATTAGCGCATTCTTATAAAAAAAAAAAAAAAAGCGTGATATCACACTTCTTATAACCTCCTCCCTTCCTTCTGTCATAAACTGTCATAACTTCACGATTCAACCCCTCAAAGCGGGACATCATTTGTGGACAGCCCCTAACTAAATGCAGAGGGTCATCTTTTAGTTAGACAAATAGTTTAGTGATCATTTAACTGGTTAAGTATTATAAAATGGGACAGCAGTTTATAGAAAGTCACGTGAGTCTATTTTCCGCAAAGAAAGACACAGTTGAAGAACCCGCGGGAATGGCAAAAAATACTGTTTAGCTGAATAATGACAAGAATGTATTGTTTTATATCCTTCTCAGTCGTTTACGAAGTTTGCACCAACCTGGATCTGGTAACAAGACGTTTGACCTTAGGTGAGGTCATTAATGTTTGGTTTTGAAAAAAGGGACATTCTTTCATAGGCTCAGCGCCAAAAACTTTTACACTTAAACCTCATTAATTTCAACACGATTTTGAAAATAACCAAAAATATGAAGTTCAGTTCCGATGACAAATGACATTTTCAAAACTAGTTTGCCCAAACAGTCATTTTGACTGCTTTTTAATTTCAATTAGAAAAGCCATTTTATATATAATGACACGCTTCCTTAGAGTTTTGTGACTTTTTATACCATACATAAATGCTTTCATTAATTATTGTAGTTACCTCAGCTCTATCACTTTCGGTAAGTACCTGAGAAAAACCGAAATTTTCAAAGCAGTCAAAATGACTTACATGGGCTAGCGTTCATTAAAAGTTATTGAATAGAAAATTCCTTTGAACTGACCTTGAAACTAAGTTTTTCTTATATTTGTTGAATTTATATTAGTTATCAATTTATATGGTTAGCAACACGGACAAAATTCGCTACTACAAAATTGTACAACACAGATAGGCCATCAGTTTTAAAACGTAAAATATTACTGTATAAAATCGTACACCTTCTAAAATTACAATTATGCAAACATGTCTCGCATAAATATGTTGAAAAATAAAACTCTGTCCCCAAGAAAAGTCTGGAATAATGATATAATAACCGCAGCTTAAGGACAACATCGTTTTCGTTTTTATCAGCATTAATGCCATTCTGATGATTACTGTTACCAGAAAACAAAAAAATGTAAGTGCGAATTAATTCAACATAAATGAACTAAACCAAATTATTATGAACTGTAAGCATGAATTTAACTGAACAGGGAAAACTTCAGAACCAATGTGCTCCTAATGAATCGGTAATAAGATATCTGGGTTTGCTAATGGTTATCATTAGAATAATTTGATAGCATTAGAGTTATATAATAAAAGACATCAGAAGATTTTTTGTGCTGACTTGTTTTCATTCTTCGTTTTCGCGCGATGTTACACCTTTTCTTTTCGGGGCCTGTCCATAAATGATGTCACACTTATTTCCTGCAATTTTAATCCCCTCCCCCGTGTCACAACGTGTCCCACTTCACCTTACCCCCTCTTCACCCAATCTGTTGATGTCATACAATTTTTCATAAACGGGTCATTCCATAGTGACTAACGTAACATTCAGAGCTGATTTTGTAACTGTTTTTACTTGTAGCTTAAAGACTAAATAATATTTTTTAGTTATACTGGTGCATTTACAATGTACACGGTATTTATCATTTCTGCTAAGAATTTAAAACAAAATTACTGACAGTAGATATTTTTTCAACCTAAATAGCAGTGTGACTAACGTAACATTTTTGCAACCCTAAATATTAATGCTCACGTTGTGAGGCAAAAATTTCTCAATGTTAAGCAAGTGTTAAAAATTGAATGATATATTTGAAAAATGTGTTAAGTTGTCTTTTTTAAAAACATAATACACATTTATTAAATCTTAATTTTTTTAGTCTTAAGTGTCACTTTTACTCAAGATGGAGTGTGACTAACGTAACCATCGAATAACAAGCAGTAAACTCACTACAAACTATGCATTATGGCTAATCTCAGTGATAATTACAATAGTTTTTCAATTTTTTAAAACTTTTTATGTTGTATGATTGTTATTTATTTATTTATTTTATTTATAGATACTTTTTTCACTTTGGTATTTTTTTTTCTTCGGCTGAGGTTGACATTTCTATGGAATGACCCAAACATATTTAAAAAAAAAAAAAAAGTGCGATGTGACATACCTTGTTTCGCCTCAGGAGGAGGTGGAGCACCGGGGTGCGAGACATTGGCAGTGTGTCAATCTTAAAGAGGAACTACACGACGTTTGAGGTCCCAAAAGAAAACATTTAGCGTTTTGTTAATGCGCGAAAAAGAAAAGGAAAAAATGAACGTAGTGCCATTTACCTCTAAAGCACAAAAATGATCAATTTATATTTTGTGTCTGAGACATAATCGTTGAAAATTCTTACACGAGTGATAATTTATAAATGAAACAATATAGTGGTTGTCTATTTCCAAATCTGGAACATTCCCTGTATCGTCATGCGCACCCTTCAATGTTGAGCCTTTTGGTAAAACAATATCATTGTCCTATACACAGAATTCCTTTATTACAAAATAGTGGCATAGCTGTTTTTGCTTTTCATTTTAAAAACACTTTGTCTCAATGTAAGTCCGTCGAGTGAAAGCCGCTTTGCGGCGGATTTTAAAATCGGTACAAGTTGTGCTAGGTTGAAATAGGTACATGTTTCTACATTCAGTAAATCATCACCGTAAAAAGAGAAAGTGTAGAATACCCGCGGATACTCCGCATCTCGGATAACCCGATCGCGGATAATCGGAAGCTTACAGAATCAGACGAATCAGTGAATGAAGATCTTGTATTATTATTATTGCTTAGGTCTCAACTTTATTTTTCGATGAATTTGCAGTTGTAATTTTCTTCCATACATTTTCAAAGAGAAAATGATTGAAGATGTGTTTGGCCACTGGTTGTGATTGCTCCTCCACATGACTAGTTTTAACGTTTTTTATTTCACCCCCCCCCCCAAAAAAAAAAAACAAGCGCAGAGCCGCAAATTTTTTTGTAAGTACTAAATGCATTTTTCATGTTACATGTTTTTTTGTCTTGTTAACTATTTCATATGTTATAAGTCAAATATTTCAGTTTATAATGCTGTTATGCATTTTGAATTTTAAATTGGGCTTCAAGTGTTCATCCACTATTCGGAATAATTTATAAATTCGGAAAATGTTGGAAATGAAAGCAATCAAATTATCGAACGATTATAATAATAATACTAATAATAAGAATAGTAATGATGATTAGGAAACCAATCGTATTAAGTCATTCAATATAGTTAAGTGAATATTAATAACAACTTACTTCACACATTTAAAAGGTGGAAAAACAAATTAATCAAATTTTCAAATAGTAAAAATGATGATGATAATAACGATTAAATTGATGAAAACCAATTATATAAAATACTTCAAGAAAGTTTAGTGAATTTCAAAATTTAAAAAAAAAAGAAAAAAATATTTCAAAGCTTCACATAAAGCGTAATATATACGTAGAAAACTTTCCAGTGAAAAAATACAGTAATTATGGTATATGTTTCGCGAAGAAGATATATCAGGAAACAATACGCCACAAGAAAACAAAGCAATCAAAATATCAAAAGCAGGCTGACCTAAAACAAATCTCATTGAACAAATAGAAACTGTAATTGCGGTAAAACTTCTATGAATCGAAAAATGAAAAAACAACATTTCAATAGGAAAACAAAGCAATCAAAACATAATTGTACGATATAATAACCCAGATCTGTGATTTGGTAATGTTCTGACGTCACGAAAAATTCTAGCGTCACGTGTCGGATAATTTAGACTAATTTTTTATATGTTTATGAACAAAAAATAATAATAACAGCTGAACATTTAAAATTTGTTGACCTAGTGAAAGTACTTTACTTATTGAAAAAAAAAGTGTTTTTCAAATGATGTCAACGGCGCGGGACAAACTTTTGGACATCAGGTTTTGAACTCATAATTCCAAAAATATATTCTCTGAATCGACTGTTGTAAATGTTTTAAATATGTAGTTTGGCTCATTCCGACGAAAATGGTACAAATCATGTCGAAAGACTTTAGAATTTTTTAAAATCAATTTTAATAACAACCACCCACATTGAATTTTGTGCCATCAAGTATCAATTGATTAGGCATAATCCATTTAGAAATGACTCAAAAAAAAAAATCTTTGTCAGAAGTAGGAGAAAATGACGTGTCCCAGCTTCAAATTTCTAGACTTTTAAATGTGATTTGAAATTAAACTGAAATTTAACAACAAAATAAATGACACTGCACTGCACTGCACAAAAGATGCTTCTGACACCATTTCTGCAGATTATTACGCAAATGAAAAAAAAAAATCCTCAAAAAACACTATTATTTATCCATGTCCCTAGATTTTCTATGTTTCGAATTGTCCACTCTGTTATATGCCTTTTGGAAATAAAATAAACAATTGCATTCAATCTGATATATTTTTTTAAAAATATAGGTAGTATGACTACCGTGATTAGCTTGCTACATTGAATTATGTAGTCAACAACCAGGGTGAGCCTAATTCTTTTCTTATGATAGTTAATTTGAACTGTTGGATGTCCACTCTGTTACAGTCGATGTCATGATGAAAAAAGTAAATTTTTTCTTGAAATTGCAGACGGACTTACAGTTTTAGGCTGTTTATTCCACTTTATGCTTGTTCTGTGATTCTAACTTTTCTTTGTGATTATACAGATATTTTTAAAGGCTTATTTGTCCACTCTGTTATATGTCCACTCTGTTAACCAAAGTGATCAAAATATTTGAAATCCTTTCATAAACGAGTCATGTACTAGTTATTTAACACTTCATTACACACAAATAAATGGAAACTCAATAAAAAAAATATGATTAGTTGGTGGAAATTATTTAAATTGATAATCTTAAGTAAAGAGTTTCAGACATGATTTGTACCATTTTCGTCGGAATGACCCAGTTTACTTTTCTACAAATTCTTTTTAGTATTAGTTGAGGTTCCCGCCTTGACTAGTATGGTAGTATTTTTTGCAATGTTTGACAACCCAAGAAGTGCTTTGATTGATTGAAATTCATGAAAAGAAAAACAAAATAAAAACATACTTTGAAGACCTTTGATTTAAATTTTAAGTGTTTAATATCAAAACCATTCATTAAAAAAAAAATGCAGAAGAGGTAAAAAGTCTTCATGTTTTTCAAATTTCAGTACTGTAGTAAACAAGCAGTTTTGCCTAATTATTTACAGATGAAATATCTTGAATTGAGCTGGCTTTGAGATGAATCGGATTTATTTAACTTTA
>JAXGGA010002940.1:0-111779 GCA_038373865.1 Uloborus plumipes
CGAAAATACTTTAAAAGTAACCGCTGAGTTCAAATGTTCTCATTTTTACTATTTAAAAGAAAATTTAATTTGTTAGATTGTAGATATTTTTCTTGTACATGGTTGCAGTAGAACTGTTGAACATTTTGGAGTATTTAATTAATTTGAAAATTGTCGGGTGGAATTTTGAAACTAAATTTATTTTCTCGGTGAGTTCATTAATGCTCAGTTTTCTATACTCTTCTTTCTTTTCTTTTTTTTGTCTCAGAACAATTGTTCTAATTTGTTATGAGCATTTATCATTGTATGTTTAACCGCCTTGAGTAATTTTAACTGGATTCAGTTTTGAAAATAATTAAGCTGAAATCCATCTCGAAGTCATAATAACATACTGAATGAGTATCTTTCTGCTGGATTAAATTTAACGCTGATAGCTCTCAATTCATAAAGTTTTGAAGTTTTTTTGAACTGCTTTCATCATAAATGTTTTTAAACTCCTTTAAAATTGGAGAATTTGAGCTTCAAAATATGGTTGTGGCGTAGCAATTTTTTTTTTTAATGAGCTAAGTTTTCACTGAAAATGCACTTGTAAATATCTATGTACCTATAGTTTTAGTACTTCATTTGAACTGCTGTATTAAGATATTTATTTCATTTGAAAAATAAGTTTCAGTGTTATAATTTGATTACTTTCTCATCATTTTTAGGAATTCCATTTAAAAATATAGATTGGGTTCTTTTATTAGCAAAAATATAGCATCAATTATGCGAAAGTTTTCACATATCAAACATTTAAAAAAATTCGAATTTAATATTTGAATTTCTGTAAACTTTTTTTAGCTTACAATGATTAAAACTAAAAAAAAATATGTTAATGGTAGTTCTTTAAGTAAAACAGCTTGCTTTGGGAAAAAACCTTTTTTTTTTAAATTTCACATTGAATCCCCTGAAAACATTCTATGACTCATAAAGATAACATCAGCTGCAAATTTCTATGAATATCACAAAATTTATTCAAACTGACTTTTATTACATTTATTTACTGAATTTCTCGTTTTTTCGACTTCAAAAGTTAAAACAGCAAAGTAATAAAAATGCTATCGTCTTTTTTTTTTAATATTATTAATACAACTTAAAATGCCTTAGTGTTTGTGTCTGTAGCTATACTATTCATTATAATTAATTAGTTCAAAAATTGTAAAGATCTTACAATTTTGTACAAAATAATTGAAACTAAAATCAAAAGATTGATTAGAAATATCATTAATTAGCAGTTATTTTGATAACTTGTTTTAAAAAATAATTCCCGAAAAAACTAAATAGATTGGGAAAAATATTTCAAGTCTTATTTTTGATATGAAAAGATTGACAAAAAATCTATCCTGGTATAGAAAATTCGATCGATTCCGATTTAAGTCGAATAATTGAAATAGTTATGAAACTATTTCAATTAGTAACATTACCTATAGTTTACGAGTATAATATTACGAGTATAATAGTTTCACTAGAGCAACATACCGACTCATATTAACCCCCCCCCCCCCCCGGCGAAGGGGGGTTTCAGAAATACATGTTAAATGGACGTGATAAGACGTCCAGAACCATCAGTGGGTTAAACTATTATACTCCCTAATATAGTATACACTAGGAATGCAACATCAATGTTTCAGAACAATAAAACATCAATAGTTTCTAAGATGGATCTTTTTAGAAAAAGGGAACTTTTGAATATCTTACAAATATTCATGCACAATAACCAATTTAGGTAGGCCAGTGAATTCATTTGGTAGAAGAGCTTATATTCATTAAATCATAACTGATTTCATAGCTGTGGAAAATAAGTCTATAATAATAAGAAGTATAATAACTGAATGCCAAAATATTTTTTTTTGCCAGATTAGTATTGCAAAAGAATAAGTACTTTATGCATGGATTTGAATTTTAAGTAAAGATTGAAACATGAACTAGATCCAATAAAAAGTAATTTAATACCACCTCTCTGTTTTACTCATGTCTAAAAACTGAACTGAAAATAAGACATTCAAAGGTAAATTCAAAGTAAGGGGCAATCAGGTGTCTATCCAGGATTTTTGTCGGGGTCCTGTTTTCGGAATTTTGTGAAAAATAGCGTGTAGTTTTGTGAAAAGTAATGAGTAGTTTTGTGAAAAACAGTTAAGGCTGAAAATATTACCGATCGTTTTTGAATCTTAGATTTTTATGAAGGTCCGTTTTTGAGTTTCTGAATTTTGAAGAGTCCGATAACAGAGCTAATTCCTTTTTAGATTGACCCTGACAATTAGGAACTATTTTTTAAACCAACTACAGGGGTGATTGTGTTCCGGTATTTTACCGGATTTCCGGTATTTTTATGATCGAAAATACTGGAAATAAAATATTTTTAATGATACTTTTATCTTCCCACCTCCGATTTTTTTTTTTTTTGCTTTTTCGAATTTTTTATGATTATGCCGATAATTATTAATAATATTCATCGAATAGGAATGTTAAGATACCGTTCTAATTGTTTTTTTATTTTGAAAAATTATTTTATTGTCATCTTTTTTGATTTTGAGGCCTTCAATTAAAAAAAATGCAATCCTTTTGCATCCGACATGAGAATCGAATTTTTCTCATTTTTGCTGCTTATTACTCTTAGTTAGGAGACAATTAAATGAAATATAGTTTTATTTATATTAAAAAAAATTTAATTTTAAATAAATTCTGTGAAATCTGTCTTTTATGAAAATCAAAATGTCAAAGTTAAAATTTGAAGATCTGATTTAATTTTATTTTGCTTCAATTATGTGGATAGTAAAAATAATATGGTTATCGCAGAGCTTTTGATTATAAATGTGAAGTAAATTTATTTGAATTCTTTTATATGCCATTTTCATACTTTTAACGTCTTAATTTTGAAAATTGCGATCTCTTTGTGCGTCCGCTGTGAGAATGATATATTTCGCATTTTCGATGCTTGCTATTCCTTGTAGAAAGACAAACATCTTTTTACATTTCTTTTTATTTTGATCAAATTATTAAAATAAAAGTTTTAAACAAAATTCCATGCTCTTTTAGAGTGTCAAATGCCAAAAACTCAAATGCTGAATCTGTGGCTGAATTTTATTTTTGTTTCAACTATTTAAGTTTTTTCACACATATGTAATATCTTTAAATAGTATTTTACTTCAGTATTAACAAATATGAAATCTTTGACTCAAGTCATATTGAACTGATTAGGAGATTTATGGGTACTGCATCTAGATAAAATTCTTTTCCATATTTTCAGTAACAAATCCAACTTTTCATTACTTCATAAATATTTTTGCACAACAAACACTAATTCTGTTAGACTTTTGCATTATCCTTAAAATATATCCCTTTAAAATATATGTTCCAAATAAGTACATATTTAAAGTAATTAATTGGAAGAATTGTGGAAAGAAGATTTGTAAGAGTTATAATACCTCGTATTCACAGTTTCAGAAAAAGAAGTTTCTTATTCCTCCTATATTTACTTATTTTTTCTCTTAACTATAATACCACAGTCTAGGATTTTTCCTCAATGGGACGGAATTCGCTACCAATGTCAAATATTTCAAAGCAACTTTTACCATCACTCAAATAATTATAACCATAATATTGCAGGAGGTTTACCTTAAAATTAAAAAGTGAATGCCTTGTAACTGTTTTCTCATAAATGAAGTATAATTATCAGCCTTTTTTGAAACCTTGTTCAAATATAAAACATCATCAGAAAAGCATCGAAAGCAAAATATTGATGTTTAAAAAACAAAGACCATAAAATATGGATATTTCCGAAACATCAGCATTCATGTCGCAGCACTAGTACATACTAGTTATAATTCATTTATCTTCAAATTTCTCTTCTTCTGATAGTATAGTAAATCTGGCAATACTTCCCTGTTAAAAGCTAACTGAAATATTAGAATTTGTTCTTACCGATTCGTTCTTAAGGATTAATACAGCCAGAACCTACCTTCTACAATGGGACTGATAAGTCCTTACATTTATGTAACACTATTACTATTGATAATATGTGTCAAAAGAAAGGGTTCTAGGGCACTGACCCAATCTTCCTTTGCTATACTCCTGGTTATGAGTGCTGCTTAATAGTCAAATCATGACCTTTACTATATTTTTGGGGATAAACATCGCAGCACATACAAGAAAAAAGTTTAAAAATTACTAGTGCTGCGGATATAACGGGTGTGGCGGATATTGTGTTTTTTTATTTCCTAGTTAAACACACTAGCAGAACAAAGTTAATTTCAAATACCTAGCTTAGTTGAATGTGTCAAAAGGATAGCAAATGCAAGTTTTCAGTTTAAAACTTCGGAAAGTTCCCACTCACAACACATCACCCCTTTTTAAGTGGAATGGTTCCCGAGTACTAGGCACGGCTTTCAAGGACGAACAGTAGACGGGAGCTGTAACAATATACAAAATAGAGATGAGTTCGGGCTCACTTTTGAAGGCCCGAGCCCGCCCAAGCCCGAGAATTTTTAATCCGAGCCCGCCCGAGCCCGAATGATATTGTCTTGTTTTGAGCCCGACCCGGCCCGAGTGTATCAAACATCAATATATATTTTTAATTTCCACTTGGGATGCACTGGAATGTGGTATATCGTAATAGCAATCGTAAATATATTATAAGTGGGTGCTATCTTTTTGAATTATTATTATTATTATTATTGCTGCCATTAAGAAAAACTGTTCTCACGCTCTTTAAGTACCCCAATATTTTATTTCGTGAACGTTGTATTTTTATAAAAACTGACTATCTTAATATGAGATCAAACCCGAGCCCGCCCGAGCCCGAAAGCTGCTTAAAGTTAAAGGGCCCGAGTCCGTCTCGGGCTCGGGCTCGGGCCGAGCCCGGCTCATCTCTAATACAAAACAATAAATAAATTAAAAGAAAGAAAAGTATGTATTGATTCAAGTTTTTTTGTTGTCGACGATGTTATTAATTTTTGATAGGGGGGTTTGGACTTTTTGACCCAGTGGTTTATTAGGTGTTGGTTAGTATTGATGTTTTTTTTCTCAATATATGCTCCTTTTTTATCGGATCTAGGAAAATAAAATAACATTAAAACAAGTAGTTTAAATATCTTTGCTTTAATAGAAAACTCCTAGCAAATTTCAGTATAACTTCACTGCTTGGCAAAAAAAAAACAAACTTCAAATGCATCTGACACTATTCTTGCTGATTCTCGTGTAAAAATGACCGACTGAATCCAAATATGACCACAGTTTCCCCCTTTACGATAATCGCTCCCCAACTTTCAATGGAATGCTTTATATGTATAGTCTTGAGCAAAGGAGAATCAGAGGGGACATGATTCACTTATTTAAATTTATCAAAATGAAAGATGTTATAGGGTTAAATTTTTTCACGGAAAGCAGGACAAGAGGTCATTGTTTTAAACTGTTTAAATCTCAGGCTGACCTGGAAATTTGGAAAAATTACAAAGAGGCAGTAAGAAGCAATAGAGTAGATAGTTTTAAGAGGGTTATTGATCTTCATTGGGGTCTATAATTTGACTAGGATCAGCCAAGAGCCTGTTGCTGGTTGTGGCATTTGTATTTGCAATTACATCTGTTAACATAACTGGAATAAATATAAATAATACTGAAAGGTTCTTTACTAAAGGAGATCTGTGGTGCGACTTATATGTAACATGTGACATTTCCAAGGTTTTTAAAAAATTGTACACCTTGAAAAAAATTTAGGACATGGGAGTCATTGAAGGGAGTCTAATACTCATGTTTTGTACCAAAATATAAGTGGAAAATTTTTGAATGAGTTGTTGATGACATATTAAACATTTTAGAGAGGAGAGGGGGAATATTAACTCGTAACAAGTGTTTATGATTTTGAATTTTTCACTTCTAGCCCTATAGAAAAATTTTAATACTAAATGTATTGCTTCCTTTCCCTCCAAATAATAACTGAAATTGTAGAAATCTGAAGAAAATATGAGGGGAGGTGGCAGTGGCGTATATAGGTTTTTATTTCGGAGGGGGCCCATATAATCAAGCTTACCCCCCCCCCCCCCAAGTTTTTTTTCGCTATTACTGTAAAACAAGTAGAAATTTTCAAATTGAATTAAAATATTGTAATTTTTGGAAAAGATAGAAAATTACGAAGTTTTAAAATTCCCTCCAAAACTTTTTTCAAAATTAAAATTATTTATGCTACCTTTTTTCAAAATTGAAACCTTAAGCCATCTTTACTTTAGACCATTTTTGGTAGTAACGTTAGCAAGGACTCTCTCCCGAAATGTTTCGAAATTAATGTTTTAAAAACATTTTTATTTAGGTTATCTTTAATACCGTCAAGAGAAAAGGCAGGATTCGGGCGCTGTGCCCCGAAATTTTGCGGCATTGAAGCTTCAAGAATGCAATTTTAAGCTCTATTTTTTGAAACTGAAGGTTCAAATTTCTACTTCTGTTTGGTTACTTTTTGTTGTTTTAGCTTAATGACATAACTATAATATTTTTGTGCAATTATATTGCGCTCGAAAATTAAAAACCGTTACGCCGGCACAATATGCAACGACGCGTTCAGAAAGGGGGAGGATCTAAATATTTTTCTCTAATATCTTTTATCATAAATAAAATTACCACACAAATATGAACTAGTCCCACGTATATAAAATTCTCAAATAACAGTGCATGAAATAGCTTCTAAAGAAATAATAATAAGCGAAAAACAAAAAAGGGTGATTAAAATCCTAAATCTAGCATCATTTAGTTATGATTACAAAAATAATAAAAGAAAGACAGTTAAAGTATTCACAAAATTTTGAATAATTTTGCATACATTAACAAAATATTCGCTTGATATTGCAATTTTTATCGACTATACATAAACTTAAAAAACAGAAAGCAAAAAAAAAAAAAATAGGAATGGTATTAAAACCAGTAGCGTACATAGACTAAGGTACGCCCCGCCCCCCCTGCAAGATTTGTAAGTGCGCCCCCACCACTCGATTAAAAAAAATCCCATGTAGCTCATAGAGCTATTTTTCTAGATCATGAGCCCCCCCCCCCCGTGGGGGCCTTATGTACGCTACGGATTAAAACATAAGTCTAGAAAAGGAATGTGAAGGAAAATAAACACAGTTCTTCAGGTATTCCTGTTTTATAACAAAACATTTAAAGAACGTTTTCTCCGTCTTGGTCGATGAGTTAATTTTATTGCATACATGTAGTTCATTGCGAATTTTAAAATTTATAAATACAGAAAAGAACAAATCGTAAGAATAATAATTGCATCAATGATTTAAAAAAGAAATGCTAGAAAATATGGAAAATTCAGTCACCCTTTTTATAACTAATACGAAAATTTAAAACTTACCTCAGAAAATTTTAATCTATTTCAGTTTCTTTATTTCTTCAAGATGAATCTTCTCTTCGCTGAGAAACGTGTTGTTGGGACCCAATAAAAGAAAACGACTGAGTGGACCTTCGAACCAGTTTGTCTTTCTGTATAGTATTTTGCCTATTTCCGGTTGTAACGATAGACTTAGACCCCTCACCCTCCATAATAGCTCCAGGATAACTTTCCATGTCATCTGTGTGGACACTTGAACAAGCGACATCCTAATTGCTGGCAATCCATTTTCCAACCAATATTGCTCGTTAGCATTCTGTCACTTTGCGACAGATAAGGATCAACTTTCATCGGAACTTTTCAAGTCTAGAATTCTAGTATAAAGAGACCCACTAGTTTCCCTGAAGGTAAAACATGTGTCGCCCTGTGTCTCCATGTGTGGCATTGCATTTGAGGGCCTTGTTTACTTTGTTTACTTGGAAATACAGAGCCTGAAGTTATAAGTCTGATTACCTCTCATCAATCACCCGTTTTCCGACTAACAGTCTGCTGTCCCACAAAGAAAGGGTGATGACAAGAAAATGGCTTAACAGATAACAAACACTTTCTTCAGTTGAGTTTCGGAAAATTCTCCCCGCTGGATGCTCCCCCCCCCCCCCTCGCGGCAGGCAAGGGGATTTTGTCTTGGACCGATTCAAGGATTGTATCCCCTCCCCCTCTCCCACGTAACTGCCTTTTTTGTGCTCTGCGAACGCCCAACTTGTGCGCTGTATTTCTTTATATAATAAAAAAAAAGGTCAACTATGTCCGCACGCCAGTTCATCTAGCGGCGCTGTTGATTATTAAAAAAAAAAAAAAAAAACCTTGGGGAATACTTACACTTTATTTTAAATTTATTGAGTGTAGCATGATTTTAAAGACTCTTATTTCCTGACGGACTAGAAAAAAAGGAGGAATGAGAAGAAAGAGAGAAACGTAATTTGCTGACTAATAATCTACGTTGAATATTTTTCATTTAAAGATTTCTATTCAAAATGATTGGAATTTTTTCTATGCGTTTTCTAATTGAAATATCTTTATTTTCCCAAGACCCGTTCTTTTTTCTCTTGAGTAAAGCGCAAGGGCTCCCTGACCCTCTTGGGTTGCACCACTGCATGGTGCCATCTAATGAATTATTATTAGCAATAATTATTTATTTATGTATTTCAAGCTAAAAGTATGTAAATAATTTAAGAGTAAACTTAAACAGAATAACAATAACTACCTTTATTAAAAAAAAAAAAAAAATCCGAATTTTTTTTTTGGGGGGGGGGGGACATAGGAGGGAAAGACTCTCTAGAGTTTGAAAACAATGTTATTCAAGAGTGGGCTTTTTTCTTAAGGATTTTTTTTTTTTTGAGCAAACACGAACCGAACACCTACTTTTGAAAAAATCTTTCTCGATTTCGGGGGAAGGGGGCCTCGCCCACCCAGGGTTGTTTGATTTTGTCCGGGGCGGAAAAAACCGCCGGAAAAATCCTGGAAAAAACCGTCCCGGACAAAATAGTATTTTGTCCATTTTGTCCACTTTAAAGAAAATGACAGTTCTTGATTAAAAAATCCAAAGTTTAAAAGCAATGTTTTAAAATATTGATTTTTTTTCAATGAGGTACTTGTTTTATTATCAAAATTAGCACACATAATTATGTATACCAACAAATATTTAATAAACAACAGATGCTATAAAAATATAGTATCTGTATAAAATAAATGAATATTAACGATAAGATTTAATGCTTACGAGAGCACACATCAGCAGTAAATAATTTTAAGATGTTTATTTTTTGTGAAGGCGTTTCATTGCCAACAATAAAAGTGTATATAAAATATAAAAAGAGGAAATGAAAATTTTAAAAGGTTTTAGTCTCAAAATATTAAAAGGTTTTAGTCTCAAAATATTAAAAACCCTATGAAATAAATATTATTTGATGACAAAAAAGAAAATTTTGCCATGAAATGAAATATGTTCCTATAATAACATTAATATATCCATAAAATAATGCTGTGTACATAAATATTTTACAACGGCGCAACATTCATTAAATCCTCAAAAAAAAAAATATCTTAAAATGACCAAATGAATCAAACTTAAACCAATATTTCTTGTAGCATCTAATGTATTTTCAAATACAAATGATATACATTTATATGTGTACTTAATTCAAACAAAATTTAACCATAGAATTTATGAGAAAATTTCATATAAAGTTTACTTTTTAAGGGATTTTAATGTGTTAAATAAATAGAAGGTGACAGAACACTTTAATTTCTTTTTAAAAATATGTATTAAAGAAAAACACTTTTTTTTTCTATTTGTCTACTTTAAAATAATGTAATTACACTCAATAGTTTATTCACTATGTTAAATTTTATTTCTTTCAACTAAAATTAGTTAAAAATCAATGGGTTAATTGGCATTCTTTTTTTTTGCATGAGATCATCCTTCTATTTTGGGAAAAAGGTAATGCAAGAGAGATACTAATTGTACATCATAACATTTTGATACATCAAACGTATAAAAAAAAAACTTTTTTTTTTTTCATTTCTTCCATTTTGTCCATTTCGTCCAATTTTGTCCATTTCTTCCGGCGCCCCGGACTTTTTTCAAAAAAGTGGACGAAATGACAACCCTGCGCCCACCCCCCCCTTAAATACATCCTTGGGAGATGGGCTCCGTTTTTGAAAAGTGGGCAGCGATGGAGGAAAGCGGTTGCCATCAGTGGCGGATCCAGCGAGGAGGGCACGTGCCCCCCCTGTCATATATTCTCGAAGAGCCTAAAACCCATACTGAAACAAGAAACACCGGTCAAATTTTCGGTGCCGATTGGTTACATCTGTTTTGCATTTTTTTAAATACGTATTTTTTTAACAGTTTTTTGGCAACGGAATCGAAAAAGAAAATTAATTTTGAGTATTATACTCTTGGCACATTTCCGATGTGAGAAAAATGTATCGTTTTTTTTCCCCTTTTATTTATTGATTTTCGGAACTTTCGAATGTCTCAAACTTTTCCCATGGCGCCAGATCATTTGAAAGCAAAGGCACTCTGCTTTGACGTATTTTTGCTTACCTTGTATTTGCACATAGAAAAAAAAAGGGGGAGACATAACAAGCGGTTGAGTGGAAGTATGTTTTTGCATTCTCATTCCACTTGGCTATTACAGGCATTTAGTTTTTTATTCCTTAAACGTAAATCAAAGGGAAAAACTACTCACTTAATACCTTTTTATTACGGCTACATTTCTGCAAACGCTAAAATATGTTTTGATACTTATTGTCTGAATGATACGGCGCAGCGCCATGTCTGTGCATTCTTCCGAATTTAGACTCATCAAAAAAGACAACCAAAGCACTGCAGCGAAAAAATTGTTATATTTTAACCGTAATGGGAAAGTAGATACTTCTTCAGTGATATTTTCTCGAGTTCGAGTGGGGGGGGGGGGGGGCGAGGTTGTTCTTAATGTTTGACGATAGTGAATTAAGTGCTTTTATACATCTTTTGCATTGTTTTAATATATTTTTTGCATATGTTTATGATGGAATGCCATTATTACCAAGAACCGAAAGGTGAGGAAAATACGATAATACATAAGAATATGACAGTTGTTTGTTTTTAACAATAATTATTTTTCAGTTAAAAAATAAAAAAACATTTTGTGCCCCCCCCCCTGTAGATTTTTTCTGGATCCGCCACTGGTTGCCATATTTGGATTCAGTGGGTTATTTTACATAACAATCAGCAAGAATGATGTCAAAAATATGCTGAAATTTTTTTTCGCCGAGCAACCGAAAAACACTTGGTTGAAATTGACAAAAACTTGAGAACTATTTAAGCTTTCAGCACAGTCTTTTTTTTAAGTAGGAGGTTGAAATTTTGGCAGTAAATTAGGGTGGATAAAAAAAGAGGCACAGCAGTGGCAGGACAATTTTTTTTTTCACCATAGGTTTGTAAACCACCCTAATGGACAAGTAAATTTAATAATTACTGATCTATAAGACCAGTGATATATTTTTCTGAATTTCTACCCCTGATTAGAATTATAACTGAATATTCAACAAATATGCATTTGGTGCAATCTCTAGTTTTTATCCTTAAAAAAAAGCCTGGATATTCTACAACCCTCACCTACCGTATTTTCAGGAATAAGTGCCACACCCGGTGTAAGAGCCGCATCATAATATATTCTCCAGAAGAAAAAAATTTAATGTATGCGCCGCACCTGCTATAAGTGCTGCATCTAACCTCAAGCAATAAGGAAAAAAACATTAACCAACAAATAAACAAATTCATCGAAAACAAAACAAAGAATCAAACAGCAATCTGCATCCATCACTGAGAGGATAAGGAAGTACATGAGAGAATAAAGAAGTAAGTGCTCCGCCACGCAGCTTTGTTTCCCCCTCCTCCGTGAAACAAATGCAATCTCAGACTCACCCCCCCCCCCTTTTGCTATCTCCTCAGGTCGTAGGTTTTTCAAGATGAAAGGAAACGATGTGGTGCCATCTATTGGTGGCAGGCTTGAAGTCAATTACGAGAAAATGTAATAGACTATGATTACGAGAATGAAAAAGTTGAGATTACGATTACAGTCCTCTGCCAAATCACAATTACAGCAATGATTAGATTATGTAAAAAAAAAAACAATTGATTACTATTATTACATGCCAATTAAGATTACTGCTTTGAGAGGAATATATAATATCAATGTATACAGAGGAGGATCCAGAAATTTTTCTTTGGGGGTCAAGTTTCAGTGCATCTTATTAGTTTAAGGGGAAGGAAAACAAAGCATATGAAATATAAACCTTCTTTAAAATATCATACAGTACTGCACAGCAAGTAATTTTTTTTATTGTATTCTGTTAAATTAACCATTTTCTTATTTTAGTAAAAATTTATTAGCATGAAAAATATAAATTGTCTGCATGTAATCAATAATTGAATTGTAAAATTCTCAAGTAGAATTTAAGATTTTTTAAACATAAAAAATGTTTTAAAAATCTAAATACACAACTTATTCTTCTTTTATATATTTATTGATTAAAAATAAATTGGCATTAAAATATAAAGCATAAACTAGGATTAAATTATGTGTGAAATTATTTTGGAAAAAAAAGTGAGATTACATGATTACAAGGCTAAATTACGATTATTGAAATAAAAATTACAATTACCATTACACAAGAAATATACTTAATTAAAATTACGATTACAAGTGTTTCATTTGCCCCTACTTTGGCACATAAATAAAACAATATTAATTATTAAAATATTAAAGGCTTGATTTAAAATAAATTGGAAACTCTTCATTCTCCAAAAACTGCTTGACATGTTTGGCAAACTTTAAGACACTGCAGTATAAACCAGGGGTGGGGACCCAATTTATCATTGGGGGGATGCTGCATTAAAATTAAGCAGTAATAACAGCGGTTGCATTGATTGAAAAACTTTTAAACAGACAACTTGTAACCATGATGCTGAAAACTATTCTTTCTTAATAAATTTTAAAGCTAGCTGGAGTAATAGTTGTCCATATAGTAATTGTTTTCCTAGTGAGCCTTTATTTTGGTCAAGTTAAAGCAAAATAAAGCTCAGATTCCTTTAAAAAAATTAACTGAGCTTTGTTTTTTTAATCAACTCAACATGGATATAATATTAAAATATACCATGGAAGTATTGCACGCAAAGGATCCCTGAAACAGAAAAACTTGAAGATTTAAGGTTTCAGTAATTTACAAGCTTAAACTATGGGTATATGCAGAAATATGTTTTTGCCCAAAGCTTGTATGCTCCGAAAATATCTGTAGGAATGAAACAAATTTTAGTTTTTCATTCTATATGCAGTGCTATACAGTAAAATATAAAGGTTTTAAAAATTATATTTAAATGTATTCAATGCATTTTTTAAGAAATGATGAGTGAAATAAGTTTAATTTATTGTTTTGAAGCATCATTACATAAAAAATTTAACATGTAAGGTTTTCTGAAAGCAACAGTTGAGCCAGATATCATCTGGATATCCAGCAAAATCACTATCTGGTGCATTATTTATTATTTCTTTGTTGTTATAAATTATGTCTGACATATCTAATTGTTTTTTTATTTTCAAGGTTAATATTTCATGCCCATATCAAATATAATACTCAATACATTGGTCTTCAAAGAAAATGAAAGAAGTACCAGATGCTAAATTTGATTGGTGTGAATACATAGGAAAAAGAATTTGTTTTGAGCAAAATAAAAGTGGTATTTTGAGATATTATGGTAAAATAAAGTTTGGTGATGGTTTTTGGTTTGGAATCGAATTGGATGAAGCTACAGGTGAAACTGATGGCTCTTTTAATGGTGTAAAATATTTTACTTGTGAAGATCAGCATGGAATTTTTATACCGGAATCTTCTACTATTAATATAGTTGCACTGACTCAAGTATGCAATGAAGAAAATGTTCCTCTGAATCGCTTTGAATTTGAAAAGTGCGAAGATTGTGTAGATGAAAAGACTTTTAACCCATTCCACACTAATAAAATTGGCTTCAATTCAACGGAAAAAGAAAATTTATCTCTTAATACTTATTTCTCAAATCATTTAATGGTGCCTAAGAAGTTACCCTGTATACTTTCACCACTTAAGGAAGAAAGCGGAAACTATATTGATATTTCCGACTTAAACTCTACTACTGTCTTAAAATGTAGCTGTGGTGATGATCAAGAGAGCTTAATGAAAACTTTTACTCTGAAAGATAGTACATTTAATGTTGTAAATGATGAAAAAGTTAAAGATATCAATTTAATTTATACTGTCAAAAATGATAGTAATTTGACAGATACTGATGACAGTTTAGGCATATTACCTGCTCTGTTAAATGATTCTCCTCCTTCTTGGGACGATTTGACTGCTAATGCTAAAATCTGTAATGAAAATTTTTCTGATTTGACAGATTCTTTAAGTCTTAAAAACACTTGTCCCCAAACAGAAAAAGGAGATTTGGCATGCATGGCCTCTTATACTGTAGCATTCCATACTAGTGATGTGAAAGAAGGTTCTGTTACATTTCCTGGTGTTGATAGTCCTGTACTTGATTGTGAAAATTTGCCTGTTTGTGCCAGTACTCCTAAACATGAAATAATCTTTACTAACTTCTGTAGAAAGAGCCCAGGGCTTGATATACCAAAAAGTTGTTCAGCATTGGCAGTTAGTGGGGACTCTACATTGGGACACAAAGAACAAATATTCAATTTTTTAGATGTATCTACAGTTGATGATTTTGACGTCACATTTGTACAGCCACATTCTGAAAGACCTTGCTTAAGTACAAGTTATGATGTATCCAAAAAGTGTTCAAAAGACAAGTTATTTAAACCTTGTCAAGGTGAAAATCCTGCAATAGCTCCTAGTGATATAAAAGATATGCATGTTGAAAATATATTGAAAAGTACTTTAGACTCATCTACAAATTTTTTGAATTCCACGTTTGTGCATCAAAACAATGTTGATAATTCTGATTTTGTGTGTAAAGCTAATAATGGAAGTGATACGGAACATAATCTAAATGATGTCGTGATAGCAAACAATCTAAACAAAACTTTTAGAATGAATGAGGAGAAGGTAACTAAACTAAAAAGATCAAGTACTACAATTAAATCGGATTTACTCAATACATCTGAATTTCAGAAAATAAATTTACAGTGTACCTTTACTGCCAAACATTTTGACTGCATTAAGGAATCTTTGTCAAATGATAGTCAAAAGAAAAAAGATATTAAAATGAAATCAAAACTGTCAAATCCAGAAAATTTGTCTAATACTATTAAAAAGACAACAAATCTACCTATTCTAAATAAAGACAGATTTAGCTCAAAATGCAGTCAAACTAGAAAATCTTCCAGCAGTGAATCTTGCAGAAATAAAACCTTTATAACGAAAAGGCAAAGTTTATCATCTGTTTCAGACCTAAAACGTAGTGTGGGCCACTCATTGGCTGATAAAAATCAAACCAAATGTAGAAGGAATTCACTCTCAAGAGTGGAAAATAAATCTTATTCTTTATTAAATTCGACTATTATAATACCCAAGTCTATTAATAAAAACTTACATTCCGAAGAACGGCCTAAAAACTGCTTGTCCATAGATTCTGTTAAGTTGTTTAATTCTATTGGTTCAGAAAAAAGTACAGTGACCAGTGACTTAAACAGCCTGCATGAGCCAAATGAAATGGATATATCTGTATTTTTATCGGAAGAACCTGTTATAATGAAACCAAGTGGTGAAAATGTTACTGTTGGTCATATAACACCAACAAAACCTTTTCATGGAGAAAAAGATTCAATCACTATTTCTGCAGAAATTGAAAATAAAAATGTCCATTGTGTTCCAAATTTTAAAACTTGTTCTGAGATGGATGTTGGACGTACTGATAATTGTGCTGCTGTAAATATATCTGAGCCTTTGGTTACTGATGTTGCAGCTAATACTGTGGATTGTCTAGAATTGAATGTGCCTATTTTAACTGGAGGAAATGAAGAATGTGTTGAAAATGTATTAAATGAATCTATTGTATGTACTGATAATACATGTGCTTCAACAAACCAACTTAAACAATCCTTAGATGCATTAAATTCTTTAACAGTTACAAAAAAAGGTTCTTATAAAGAATTTGCTAACACATTAAACACTCAAAATCTGAAGACAGATTTATCTACAACCTTGTGCTCTACATCTACGAGTGAGGACCTAAGCAAGTTGATTGTTAAAAAGTCGAATGCTAGTACGTTTAGTTTTACCAAAACTACAGATAAAACAAGTTCTATGAATACTCAAAATCTCAATATCAATTTATCTACAACCTTCTGTTCTACGTCCAGGAGTGAGAACCTAAGCAAATCAATTGTTAAAAAGTCGAAATCTGATGCAGTTGGCTATGCAAAAACGGCAAATAAAGCAAGCTCTGTAAAAAATAAAATGCCAAAGCTCTTTGGACTTGAATCACATAGTGAAACTTCTAAAGTAAAAATTTCAGTAAGACAATCCACTGGTTCAGTTTCAGATTCTACCCATTGCTCTCTTGGCTCTAATTTGAAAATAATTAATGCAAAGACATCAAGTAATTTGAGGAAACATTCTTTTAATCAAAAAGATATAGTACTTTTGCAAAATAGTTCAGGTATAAAGAGTAACTTTGTTAAAGATTCTGCTAAGGTTAAAACGTCGATTTTGCCATCTAAATCAGTTGTGAAAGCAGGAACGTCTAATTGCGTAACAGATTCTACTAAGGGTCAAAAAGTATTTTTGACATCTAAAAAAGTTGTGGAAACAGAAACTTCTAATTGTGTCACTGATTCTACTAAGGGTTCAAAGACAATTTTACCGTCTAAAAAAGTTATGGAAGCAGGAACGTCTAATTGCGTAACAGATTCTGCTAAGGATCAAAAAGTATTTTTGACATCTAAAAAAGTTATGGAAGCAGGAACGTCTAATTGTGTCGCTGATTCTACTAAGGGTCCAAAGACAATTTTACCGTCTAAAAAAGTTGTGGAAGCAGGAACTTCTATTTATGTTTCAAATTCTGCTAAATGTAAAAGAACATCTATTTTGCCATCTACAAGAGTGCTGGAAGCAGGAACTTCTAAGTATATCACAGTCACCAAAACAATAAAGTACTCACAACAACAAAATCTGAGCAGTGCTCTTAAAAAAGAAAGGTATTTATTTTATATTTATTTTATTTTGCTGTAGTGTTAATGCTGTGCTTTTCTCCACTTTCCAGGCACTTTAAAGTATTCGCTTTAGTGATAGGTGTTACCATGCCGAAAAATTTCCAATACAGTCAAACCTGTCTATCTCGAATTTCACGGGACAGAAAAAAAATTCGAGATACGGAGGTTTCAAGATAGAGAACAAAGTCAAATACTTAATGTATTTTGCATTGATATTATTGTATATTTTATTGTACGACAAGTTGCGAGTCCACGTTTTACTAATTGTGATGACAATATCGGGAGCAAGTTAATGCATACCTTGAAGTACGAACATAATAGTCTTTGAATGATTGTGCTAAAGATGCTTTTTGTCTCCCAGTTATACTATCGATAAAGGTGACTGGAGATGAAATTCGAAAATGAAAGTCTTCGAGATCTAGAGGTTTTCGGGAAAAATCATTCGAGATAAACATGAGAAAAAACATTAAATTTATGCTGTTAAAGCAGGGAAATTAAAAAATTTCGACATAGAGAGGTTTTTGAGATTAACAGATTAGACTGTATTACTAAAAAAAGTATCAGGTTTTTAAATTAAAATAGTGATTGGGACTTACAATACATGTTTTAATTCTCATTGTTAATCTTGACAAAGTAAAATTTTCTGTCATTTTCGTAAGGCTTGGGAGTTGAAGGAAAAGTTATTAGCTCAGACTCCTGGAATTTTTAAACCTAACTCCTTTACTCTAAAATCTGTCCGACTTAGCAGCCCTGCATTTTACTACCCTTTTTAAGGTCTTATTTTTCTCTTTAATTGCTCCTATAAAATTTTCTTTTAATAAGAAAGGCGTGGAAACATACACATAGAATGTAAAGAAAATTCTTAAATATATGTATAAAAAGTGCTAAAAGCTAATAATAAGTTGATCTTATGATTTAAAAAGGTTAGTTTATTGCTAAGAATTTAAATTCTTTGTTAAAATTCTTTGTACTTATTTGTATAAAATCAAATTTGCCGAAGATCATTTTGGAAATATGGTATGTAATACACTCCAAGTGTAAATAAAAATGTCAATTTCAGCATGGAGGATTTTCTCATCCTAGATACAGTTTCATAAACTTTTCATTATTTAGTAAATTTTTGGAAATCTTAAATTATTTCAGCAAAACTAAGAATATCTTTTATGATATAATTATAAGCACTTTATATTAAACAAAATATACAGTAGGGTCTTGACATACGCAAAGATTATGCATGGTAAACAGTGAATATTTAGGTTTTTATATACCTTCAATAGCAAGTGGGCAGATAGAAATGGGTAGCTGTCTTGATTTTAACAACCATAAAAAATAAACTAATTTCAATCAAGAAACAAAAATTGTATTTTGTTTTTTTCTTCATTAAACTTTTGATTTTATCTCGTGTAACACTACCTAATTTAAAAATGGTTATACATTATTAAACACAAATCAGCGAGAAACTGCAGACATGTCTTTTGCAATTTTCTGATTTAAATCAAATTATTATTTTTTTTTTTACTTTTTCAAAAAATCATATTTTTGCGCTCTGATTTTTACCTATTGCTTATTATCGATCTTTACTTATTTACGATTTTTACATTAAGTAAATGGGGGGGGGGGGGTGGAATTGGTGCCTTAGGAAAGTATTCGTTAACAGAGGTGGTCGCTTATATAAGTTTCACTGTAAATCGATTTTTGTTAAAAAAAACTTTTTAGGGAAAAAATTATGCTTCAAGTTTTCTCCAGTTTAATGTGTAAAGTTTTTCTCCTGTTTTAAAAAATAAAACTTTTTTCTTTTCAGTTGTGTAGTGAAAACATCAATAAAATGCCCTGCTGTAAAGTTGACGTTAGTAGACTCTTCAAAACCAAAGCCTAACAGCATTAATGGAGGTAATTTAATTAACTTGTATTTTCACAACACTGCCAGAAGGTTAACTGGTGTGCTTGTCTGTTTAACAAAGTTTTTACTGGTTTTATGATTTTGCTCTTTTACTGATTATTTAGATTGTAGAATTTCCTATTCTATGCTATGGTATCCTTTCAGTTTAAGTTTTAAGAAATAGGAACCAAAAACAATTTTGTTTTAATTTTAAAAATGTTATTGTCAATAAATTTCATTAGTAGGGTAAATTGAGTTAAGATAACAATACTAAGCTTCAAAAGCATGTCTCACTTTAAGATGTGAACTAAAATTTTGTAACTAATACCCACAACTTCTTTAAAAGTTAAATTTAAAAAAATTAAACTTTGGGTATCTCCTTTCAAAATATGAAAAATTTGTCACTAAAAATAAAGTTTTTAATAAAGACAAATGAGGACGGGTAAGATAACGACCAGCTAAAAATAAACTTTAAGAGAGAAAAATGACTTTAAAAATGCATAAACACGGATAAAATTGGTAGAGCCAATATGCTTCCCCAAATCCAACAGAAACAAAATATAATTAAAACAGAAATAATGTAAAACTTCAGACGAAAACATGTAAACACTCCTGATTTTTTGCAGTTCCTTGCCATTGCGATCCCAGCCTAAGTTTTGATATTGTGAAAGAATAGTTTCAGAGCTAGAAAATATATTTTTTCCCAAAAAGTTCTAAGGGGGCATGTTTTGTGATATTAAAGGTCAAAAGTCATTGTGAGTGACCTTGAAACGTAAACATGTTGAAAGAAAGTCTTGTTATGTATCAATACAAACTCTATTCTTCAGTTTTACAACTGTTTTTTGAATTTTTACCCTACCATAATTAAGAGAACTTAGTCATTTGCAACAGCAACAGCTTTTTGTTTTTTTTTTTTCTGCACTTTTTGCGAATTTTTACAGTACTGTATTTTGTACTTCTAAAATAAAAATCTTAAAATTCGAAGGATTACTTATTTTGTCATATTTGTCCTTCAAGCCAAATTTAATTAAAATCCGAAATGAAGTCAAGATGATTGACCTGACACTTGAATTCCCTAATGTGAAGCAGTTAAACATTCCTGATTTTTTTTTTTTTTTTTTTTTTTTTTTTAATATCTTGCTATTGCAGTGCCAGCCTAAGTTTGGTCCAGTGAGAAATATAGTGTTGGAGCTATGAAATATATTCTTTAAAGAAATTCTAAGGGGGCATGTTTTGAGATATTCAAGGTCAAAAGTCGCGGTCTGACCTTGAAACTTAAAGCTGTCAAAAGAAAGGCATGTTATATATCAATAGAAAGCTCTTCTTTAGCTTTACATTGGTTTTTGAAATTGTTCTACTACAATTAGAAGTGAAGTTACAGTCCTTTGTAGGTAAACACTTTTTATTTTTTTACAGTTTTTGCTCTTTTTTTTTTTTTTTTCCCCTGTGTTTAGTACAATTTTTAAAATAAAAAGCTAAAAATTCGCAGAACTACTTATCTCATCATATGTGTCCTCGCACTAAATTTTGTCAAAATCGGAAATAGCAATTTCGAGAAAATGATTTATCTGAAATGAAATTGCCCGTATTTAAAACTGTATATAACTTTCTCTTCAGCATGATACAAATTCAGATTGAAAGCCCAAAACTAATCCCTTTGTAGCTCTAGACCATTATACAATTGTTGGCCCATTTTCCCCTCTTGATTTATGCCCTGTTTCTATGTTCTATAGTTGATTATATCATGCTTAGAACATTTCTAATTGTATATAAATTTCAGATTTTCCGTTTAGTTTTTTTTACTTATATTCAATATACAAAAATACTACTAAATTTAAAATTAAGTAGTTTAGAAATTACACAATAATACATAAAGTGGTTATCAAAAAACAGAAGAAACCACCTATGCTGTCATCAAATAAAATTCAATTTAAAAAAAATTGAACTATGTAGACATAAATAAAAATAAATCATTATGAGGCAGTTTTTGTAAGAGTCAATCAGGTCAGATATATGTCATTTTTTATTATGTTGTATATTTTAATGGTTTCTTCTTGTGATTTTAGGAGACAAATATTATTTCTTTCCTCTTAAAAAAATTGCTACGACCCTCAGAAATTCTGAAAGTTGATCCAGACATAATGTTTCTTAAATGGAAAATTTTCAATATTAGATATATCTGTATTGAGCATCAACTAAAGTATTTCTTGAGATTACATCATATTTTTGCCTTAATTTTTGTAGTTGAACCACACCATTGTTTCAGGACGCTCATTGGTTTGGTAAATTTTTTATCTGCCAATTTGAAGTTAATCTTAGTTTCAATGAGAAGACATCTACCTCTAGCTACCTTACTGACTAACGAGCTCACAACAAGGACAAAACTAGTCTTGGAATTCCATAACCCGGCTGTTGGTGTACTTGTGGTTCTGCCTTTGCCAGGGCTCATGGGTGGTAAGCAGGCGGGGATGGTAAGCCGGCATTATGGGTGGTACAGTAAGCCCAGCCCTGGCTTAGGGCATTTTGCCTAACTTTTGCCGTTATTGTTAGAAATGAATGACAGCATTGTTTGTTTGCGCTTGTATAATACATCAGTTTGAAAGTAATCCAAGCTTCAATCAGAGGACATATGCTTACAGCTTGGGTACCAACTATTTCTAACTGATAAGTCCATAACAAGGACAAAACTGTAGTCTTGGGTTATGACAAAGTTGTTGGTATTGTGTTTGTAGTTCTGCCTTGGCCCTGTTAGACTAAGTTACTGCATTATTCCCTCAAAGGCTTAAAAAGAGGTTGGAACTGAGAGATATGTTCCTCTAAGAAACCATCTCATAACTCCCTTTTTTTTTCAATACATTAATTCAGTAAATCTTTTTAAATGACCCCTTTGACTTTTGAAAATTATATTTATAATTTTCATTTGTTTGTAATTGCATACTAACGTTTGTAGCAGAAAACTACATTACTTGTTAATTAACTCATTCAGCTTAGTTTCTTGTTCTAGATATACTTAGAATAATATGTATTTAATTTTTATGGCTGTTTAACTGGCAAAGTAGCTGAATATTGCCAAAAAATTAGTCCATTCTTTGTAAAAACAATCCTATCTAAAGAAAGAGTAAGAGATAGTTAAAAGTCATTAATAAATAAAATCAAAAATCAAATATTATAATATAATAGTATACCTCAAAAACTACCTCATTTAGAATCATGATAAATAAATTCTATGATAGAATATGCCATATTTTGAAAGAACTTGATTAAAAAGTGATAATAATTTTATCTCTGATTAATCAGCAAAATATTTTTAGTGAACCTCAAAAGGCTTTTTTGTAAATTTTCTGAACTTTTTAAAATATCTTTCGCACTTCTCACTCTGTATCATGAATGCAATCTCAATCAGCATATCCCATCCTTTAGAATATTTGTCTTCTGTTTTCACTTGAACCTGTAGAAAATTGTTATGCTCTTATAATTTTTAATATGCAGCATTCACCGTTACTAACATTTTATCTGCCATCCTTTTGTTTTGTTTAATTCATTTGCATAGAGTTCACTAGTGGTGCTCGTTATATTTGCTATCTTATGTAAAATAACTGTTCTGTTTATGAAGGGCTTTAAATTACCTTTATTTTAGTTACGTTTGAAATTTAAACATATTTGAATTAAACTTTATAGGCCAGCAAATTTACATTGCTGTTGGTTACTGAAATATTTATTTCATGCTCAATTTAAAATGTAACTACTTATAATTAGTAGAGTTGCTTGTTATCTATAAATTATCAATATGAAGTATAGTTGGAAAAAATTGCATATGTGTTATCTATTCTTGTTTCATAGCATGCAAAGTCAACTCTGAAAAACATAAGAGTTCCAAATTATCTTCATCAAAAAATAACAGTGGAATTATGCCTGTAAAGAATTATCTTAGGCCAAGTGTTCAACCTTCATCTAGTTCTATCAGATCTGAAGTATTCAACAGAGAAGGTATGTGAAGTGTATTTTATTTTTGGTTATCCTAGACTGAAAAATACTTGACTAAAATTCACTTTACAGAAGAAGCAAAAAAACTTGTTAAATTAGGGCTTACCCATCTAATAACATATTTTTATTCTTGGCCATCAATTAACCATTCACTGAAAAATTAATGGAACAAACAGGCCCGTCATTTCGTTGTTTAGGCCCCCCCCCCCCCTCTGAATTTGGGAAATCAATGTATTCACATGAAAGTAGGCGTGATTTTTGTCATTTTTTAGCAAATTTACTTTGTGTATACATCCTTTGCCCCCTCCCCCTGGAAAACTTTTAAATGACGGTCCTGGGAACAAATTTTTTTTTAAGTCCAAGACCTGTTTAGAAACTGAAATGATCAAACGATAAATATTGTGGGAAATATTTCTTTAACAAATAAGACGTTGTGAGCTTACCAAATATTCAGGATCTCACCATTGCTTCCCCAAGTGGATATACCTTCTGGCATATCGCAGAAGCCGTTACTGTGGCAGCTCAAAGTTTTCTCACGCTGAGAACAAAATCCTTGTTAGAAGACGCTAGATACTTGCTATTAGAGAACGAGGATTTGTCCATAGTAAGCATGTACGCATGATATTAATAGGATCTTAACTGTCCTGTTTTTCCTTTCATAACTTGTTTGTCAAATATTTAATCAGTTTTATATATATTATGAAGGAAATTTAACTAATATTGCTTTTAAAAGCTTGTAATTAAACATTTTGGTGGGGTATTAAAACCCTTTCAAGTGTTTCTCTTTATCTTGGATATATTAAAAGAATATTTTTGTTGCATAAAAAACTTTTATGAAAGTACTTTAATGCCTTTGATCTATGTTTGTTTCAATATTTGTTTTTCTAGCATTTGTGACGCAAATAAAGAACACGCATATGATAACAATTATTTTTTTACAATCATTAAAGTCTTCATCATTTTTCTTTAAATTTTATAGAGCATTCCTCGTACTCTCAAATCAAAAATGTATTTTTTTTTTAATTTCTGTGATATAGTATGCTAAATTTTAACATTAGTATTAAAGAAGTTGTCATTTTGACCCCAAGCTTTTTTTTTTTTTGCAACTGGTCTTCTATATTTTCAAATATCTTAATGCTTTCTTGACTTTAACTCATTGTTCTATGATAATATGCAGTTTTCAAGACTTTTTCTGACCTAAATCGGAAGGTTATATCTAGAAATATAGCAGATGCCATCTCGACCCCTTTGAGAAAAAAAAAATTCAAAGGCATTTCATTGCAATATCCACTTCTTCTGAAAACTATTTGTGCCAACCAAACAAGGAACAAAAATATAAATGAATGTATGTGCATAGGGTGTCTCTGACATGACTGCCACATGATTTGTAATACTCATCATATATTTTCTAAAGGAATAAGAATTGTGAAAAGATAATACTCATAATAAAATAATGGATTTGCTTTTCACTCATAACAATTTGGCTGAATTATTTTGTTCTTTTTACATGAATTTTTTGTATAAGCATACTAATGGCTCATAAAAAAAGAGCTAATGCAAGACAAAATTGTAAAATTTATGCAGAAACTTTCTGATGGGGATAACAGTTCTAAAATCGATAACGATGCAACAGATAATAATAGCAAGGAAGCTTCCAGATCCGAATTTATTTTAGCGAGTGATCGTGAAACAGCACCCTCTCGCTCAAGCGACTGAAAATGAATCAGTGCCAACAAGTTCTAATTTTGATGTGACTTACAAGGTACGTTCCCGGATCGGTCCCATTTCACAAATATCGAGATCGCAAAAATGAACCCTTTTGGTGAAAAAGAATGACAATCGTGCGATTTTTAACACGAGAATGTTCAGTGCATTTCAATTTCCTTCTTTTCAAAACATTTATATTTAAAAATCGCGGCAAAAGGTTCCCGATAATTTCAGAAAGTGCGGTCTCTACTCATACGTGGGTTTTCGATTTTTTCCCCGATTTTCCTTAAAAAGAAGTAGGGGACAGGGGTCGACTTATACGCGAGATCGACCTATACGCGAGTATATGCGGTAGGTTTTTTGCAATATATGCTTATAAAACCAAATAAATTCAGAAAGAAATTTTAAGCTAGCTGAAGACATTAATTCAAAATATTTATTGCACTGATTTCCGTATTTTGATGCAACCAAATGCAATGATGCAATGCAACCAAAAGATGAAAGCTTGGGCAAGTTAATGGGCCATTCCATGGAAAACGGGACATTTCACAACCTGAAAAAAAAAATTTTTTGAAAGGATATAAGGTACTAAGTTGATTTTTGAAATTTCAAATCATATAGATCCAGGAATGATTTTCCAGTATTTTTGTTTTTTGAGTAGCAACAGAGCTTCAAAGATGGCTGACACCAACTGAATGCTGTAAAGTAAAAACATGCTCGTTCAATGTGATCTTACTTTGCTTTCATATTAAGTCGAATATTTCTGCGTTTTTATTTAAAAAAGGAGTGAGTGTTTTTCACCCTATTTTAAGGGTTTTTCTGCTGTACAAGATACTTTATTACATGGTAAATTTAACGGAAATTCATGTCCCACACATGACAAAATAGTAAATTTAACGGAAATTCATGTCCCACACATGACAAAATAGTTCTATATTTTAAAATTAATACTAAACTACTAGCGGAAACTGAAAATGGTTACATCTTGTAAGTAAGCTTAATATGTGTAAACATTTCTGAAAATGATATGAAATAACTTCAATTTAATGATTAGTTATAAGGTAATTAAAATTGTCCCACCTGTGATGTCACGCTCAGAACATTTTAAAGATAGGTAGTTCTAAACAAAAATATGTGAGTATTGATTTATTTTTATGTGCAATCTTTTGTTTAGTTAAGTAAGGGTAATCTTTGTGCATAATACATAATGGAATTTTAATTTATAAAAGCAAATTTTAATATTTTGTCTATTTTTTTTTTATCAAGGTAGATATTTTCTAATTAGGACAATAAATTATGCTTTATGCATTAATTAGTAACTGTTCTCATTACTTTAAAAGTGAGAAAATAACAAGATGTCCCACACGTGACAGCTACTGAAATCATTACAAATTTAGTATATATTTACTTTTTAAAACTAACACTGCAAAACATAAGTAGAAAAACCGTGTTGTGTGTTCAAAAATTTGGAGCTACCAGAATACACTGTCAACTGACTGATGTCCAATCGCTTGTCCCACACGTGACAGTAATACTTTAATGAAAAATATTAATAAAAAAGATATTGGGAAAACTTTTTTTTGCTTCACAAATCCCATACGCAAAGTACTTTCTCCTGGTGAGCAAATTTAATCTGTAGCCATAAATGATTCATATTCATACATGAATGTTAGTGAAAATCCCGTCTGAATATCCCACATGTGATCCTGGAATCGCCCTAATAGTTTAGTTAACCCTAGTAAAAATACCAGCCGAGATATAACTTCATCTTTGCTTGCAAAAGGCCCAACAGCAAAAGAATTCAGTTATGTTGGAAAATTTAATCGCAGAAAAAGATAAATTCCAGCTAGTTTCTAAACTACCAGAAACGAAATCTTTTTCTTCTGCTGTAATGAAATTGTCAACATAAATCTCACTTTGTTTTAAGATAAATATAGAAAAATAATTTGGCTGAATACACTCCATCTTGTGTGTAATGAAAAGAAGACTAGTGATACAGTGAAATTTTACAATTCTTCATAATTTGAAGTGGACGTTCTAGATCAAATAGCAAGGGAATACTCTGTAAATGCCACTTTCACGCCGCTTGCTTGTGCATGTCTTTTACAATATTTTGGACTTAGCATCTAGAAATGCTTGGATTCTGTTCAAGAAAGTTAAAAGCATCAGCAAAAGTTTATTTTTCATTTAGTTTATCTGAAGAACTCAGAGAGAAATACATATTGAGTAAAAACAAACTTTCTTTCACTCCAAGTGGATTTATTACGCTACTGCAAAATTCACTAGTCCAAAAGAAGGAAGAAATGTCAAACTTAAAAAATGTAAGAGTAACAAAATTGCTTATGTTTGTGACAAAGTTGATGAAATCTATTTAGGGATTCTGTTCACAGAAAGTTAGTTAAATATATTTATCTAAAAACTGCTGTGCAGATAAATAATCTTGCAAGTATATTTTTTTTCACTTCTAGTAAATAAAAGTTCTCATGAGTACATTTAAGTATTTAGGTTCAAACCTTTTCTACGTAACTTTGTGTAAATATTTATTAATTTTATTATCTGTTCCTGAAATGTAACCAGATGAAACCGTAACAACTTTAGCTATTTCAATGGCATATTAGGACAATTCCACGTCAAATCAATCAAAAAAAATAAGTTTTTGACCTGACCATCTCCGATTTTCACAAGATTTGGTATGAAGGACACATATGGCAAGATAAGTGATTCTGCAAATTTTTAGATTTTTATTGTAAAAATTGTACGAAATACAGGGCTGTAAAAAAGCGTAAAAAGTGCGAAAATGCCGAAAAGTTGTCACATTCTAATGACCGTAACTTTGCTCCTAATTACAGCAGAATAAAAACTTAAATGCCGTTGCAAAGCTGAAGAATGGAGCTTCCTTTTGATATAATACATGACTTTATTGCGACAGGTTAAGGTTTCAAGGTCATTCACCGTGACTTTTGACCTTGAATATCTCAAAACACGCCCCCTTAGAATTTCTTCAAAAAAATATATTTTATAGCTCCAACACTATACTTCCTCTATACCAAAACTTAGGTTGGCACCGCAATGGCAAGGTACTCAAAAAAAATCAGGAATGTTTACATGTTTTACATTAGGAACTCCGTATGTTAAGTCAGTCATTTTCTCGACATCACCATTTTCGATTTTAATGAAATTTGGTGTGAAGGACACATACAGCAAGATAAGTAATCCTGCAAATTTCTTTATTTGTATTGTAGAAATTGCGCAAAATACATTACGGTAAAAAAACGTTAAAAAGTGCAAAAAACACGAAAACTTGTAACATGCAAATGCTTGTAATGTAACATGCAAATGCTGTAATTATCTTCTAATTACAGTAGAATAAACGTTCAAAAACCAATGTAAAGCAAAAGAATAAAGCTTTCTATTGATATACTACATCACTTTTTTAAAGAAAGGTTTAGGCTGAATATCTTAAAAGACACCACAAATGAATTTCTCGGGAGAAAAAGTATTTTATAGCTCTAACACTATTCTTTCACTGAACCAAAACTTAAGCTGGCACCACAATAAAAAAGTACATTAAGACAGTTTACATACTTTTCTTAAATGTTTTACATTACTTCTCTCCTACTATAATTTTTTTATGTGTTATTCCTGAAATATATATATTTTCACAAATGATCAGGTTTCTCCAATAAGGACTTGAATGTAAAAACAATTTTATTTGATAAACATAATTTTTATCTGTAATTAGTAACAAATCTTGGAAATCAAAAACTGCAAGTTTTAGCCTATGACAATTACGATCAAAACAAAGATGTACTCAAACTCAAGTGAATACAAGGTTGAAACAGTTTTGTTAAATCCTATAGAACTGGATATAGAGGATATTCACGGCTATGTTGTAGTGGTGCATGATAAGTATTAGTGGACTGGCTGTGTTTTGGATGTGAATATTCTTATAGAAAAGTCAAAGTAAGTTTTTTGCACCTACATGAACTATCTGAGTCATTCTCGTACCCACAGAAGCCAGATATTTTGGAAATGGACAAAACATCAGTAGTTGCGTAGGTTGACTTACAAACTGAAAGTGGTCTGACATATACTATCCAGTAACGAGAAATGGAGATAGTCACCAAAAAGATGGCCTCACTTTCTTGAGGTCTGAAATGTTATTAACTAAAGTGCTCCAGTACGTGTAGGTATTAAAAATATTTTCGAAGGTAACACAGTATCAGCCAATAAGATGTGGAAAGCTTAAAATTATAAAAATATATCTGCAAAACTGTAAGCAGGATGTATATACCTGTTAACTGTACAATGCCTATCCACTGTGGAGCCAGGCCTTCCTTCTTTTTCTTTTTCGAGGGATTACATTAAAGTCTTGTAATTAGAATTTCTGGTGAGTAATAAAATGATAAAACTCATTTTTTTCTTAAAATAATTCGAGGCTACTTAATTAGTTGTTATAGAGCTTTAACAGACAATTTTATTAATGTTGGAGCACAAAATTTCTAACATTGGTTGTTAAAAAAAACTGCCTCTGTACGGAAAGCTTTGTCGTTGGCTAAAACTTGCAGTTTTTGATTTCCAAGATTTGTTACTAATTACAGACAAAAATTATGCTTATCAAATAAAATTGTTTTTACATTCTAGTCCTTATTTGAGAAACCTGTTCATTTGTGAAAATATACATAGTTCAGGAATAACACATAAAAAAATTATAGTAGGAGAGAAGTAATGCAAAACATTTTTTTAAAAAATATGTAAACTGTCTTCATTGTACTTCTTTATTGTGGTGCCAGCTTAAGTTTTGGTTCAGTGGAAGAATAGTGTTAGAGCTATAAAATACTTTTTCTCCTGAGAATTTCTAAGGTGGTGTCTTTTAAGATATTCAGCCTCAACCTTTCTTTAAAAAAGTGATGTAGTATATCAATAGAAAGCTTTATTCTTTTTCTTTACATTGGTTTTTGAACGTTTATTCTACTGTAATTAGAAGAGAAGTTACAGGCATTTGCATGTTACAAGTTTTCGTGTTTTTTGCACTTTTTAACGTTTTTTACAGTAATGTATTTTGCGCAATTTCTACAATACAAATAAAGAAATTTGCAGGATTACTTATCTTACTGTATGTGTCTTTCACACCAAATTTCATTAAAATCGAAAATGGTGATGTCGAGAAAATGACTGACTTAACATACGGAGTTCCTAATGTAAAACATGTAAACATTCCTGATTTTTTTTTTTTTTTTTTTTTTTTTTGAGTACCTTGCCATTGCGGTGCCAACTTAAGTTTTGGTATAGTGGAAGTATAGTGTTGGAGCTATAAAATATATTTTTTTGAAGAAATTCTAAGGGGGCGTGTTTTGAGATATCAAGGTCAAAAGTCACGGTGAATGACCTTGAAACCTTAACCTGTCGCAGTAAAGTCATGTATTATATCAAAAGAAAGCTCCATTCTTCAGCTTTGCAACGGCATTTAAGTTTTTATTCTGCTGTAATTAGGAGCAAAGTTACGGTCATTAGAATATGACAACTTTTCGCTATTTTCGCACTTTTTACGCTTTTTTACAGCCCTGTATTTCGTACAATTTTTACAATAAAAATCTAAAAATTTGCAAAATTACTTATCTTGCCATATGTGTCCTTCATACCAAATCTTGTGAAAATCGGAGATGGTCGGGTCAAGAAGGTGATTGATCTGACGTGGAATTGCCCAATAATGAAATATTTTTAAGTATTTTATTTTCTGATTAAAAATCTCTTTGTCATGTAAAAGAAAGCATAATAACTCAGTTTATTTTTGCTTATACTTTTACATCATACTTTTACAAGCATATGATATTATGCAGGAAAATATGCAGATTTCTTTCCTAAGAGTCAAAACGACCCTGCCATATTTCTAGGTATACAGAGACTCTGTAATTTTAGCATTAAAACCTAAATTTTGTTTAAGTTCGATGACTATGTTGCAATTAGAAACTCAACTAAAACAGATGGAAATAAAACTCTTGTATCTTATTCTTAAATGAATCAACTAGCTTTCTAAACTTATTGTATTGATAACAGTAACAAAAAACAGAATAGCACTACTGATTCATAAAATAAAAAGTAGGACTACAACAAGAAATTACTTTTAAAAAGTTATTTTTTATCTATGTTAATATAGATGCCTCGTAAAAAGAACATGCCTCTTTTTATTCGTTTGCTTAATGCGTTAGAAATTTTGATTCACAATTCATAATTAGCTGTACTTAGCTTATCTTGATACTGCTTTGTCTTTAAAATGTCCTTTGTGTAATTTTCTAGCATTTTTATCTTGCCTTTAGTTGAAGCAATAATGATATTAAAACTATTGAACTAAATTTCACACTCAAAATCCTTCGTTTTACTTTTTTTCAGACCTGAATGCTCCTGCTCCAAGCAAAAGCAATGTACAAAGAAAGTCAGCAGAAAGTTCTGGTTTGGCTGTATCAAATATACCAAAGCAGGGACTAGGGATTCCTAAATTGTTTAATAGAGCTTCAACAGGCTAGTTTTTTACCAATTTTCATTTGATTTAATCATCATATCCTGTTTGCATCTTACAAATTAATTCCTTTTTCTTAAAAATGTTTTCTACAAAAAACACCATAGTGGAAGATCGTCCATCTTGACAAAATTCTGAGACGATAACAAGACGGAAAATAATCTATTTCACTCCTTCAGTTTTTATTCCCAAAGAAATAAAAAATATGTAATTGGATGTCTAAATGTGCATTCAAATCAGTATTCTATTCCAAACATATTTGCATTCTTTCCCTCTCTCTGAATGAATGAATTACAAGTTGCAGAGTTCACATTTGTTCCCTTCTGTGAGCTCTTACATAGACCCCCCGATCCCTTCACTTCCATTAACGTTCTCAAAGATGGTGTACAATTTCATATTAGAGAATCTGAGAATTCCTCCTCCCTCAAAACCCCTTGTTCCAATGTCATGAGAAAGATTTTGATTTTTGAGCTTAAATTCCCTCCCCTCCATCTGAAAAAAAAAGCTGTGGAAGAGTTCCTATACTTCTTCCCTTTCCCTAACATTACCAGATATGACCTACAGTGAATTTTCCAAGACTTTATTTTCGATAGATTCTAGGAGACCACCCTGAACCTCCTCTCTCATAATATCACCAAAATGTGATTAAAACTGTTTTTAGAACTTCAGTTTCAAATATTTACGTGGAAGCATCCCTGCACACCGTCCATTCCCCTGACGATATCAAATACATACAATTTTGTCTGTAGAATTTCAATTTCTAAAAAGTTCCAAACAGGGTTCGTACGCTCCTTACAAACTCCTTATAAACTCCTGCTTTTTAACAAGAAAAAATAAGGGCCCTTAAAACTCCTGAATTTTGCCATTATCTCCTTACAAACTCCTTAATTTTTATTCTGTTAAATATATTCTTCTACCACTAATCCCAACGGCGATTGCAGTGGTGCAAGTGCTGCGCCAAATGAAGAATCCTGCGCCATCCTGCTCCCAAACGCATTTTTTGATCGAAATTGCGCCTGACTGCGCCAAAACGGCCGTTTTTCTAGCGAATATCGCGAAAAAGTGGCACAACTTCTGCTTTTGTTAACCGTACGTGGTGACGGTTGCTATGGCGATATTCTGAACACGTGCGTCGCGAAAAATATTCTCCTTATCTGAAATTTCAATCCTTTTGCATCTTGCAAAAATTTTGATATTTTTCAGAATCCAAAATTATTTTGACATATGCTACCTCAGCTTAACTTATTTCATGTTTTATTTTGAGAAAAAAGTAATTTATTTTTAGAAGCATGTCAACATCTAGCATTTACGTCGCGGACGAAGCTTCCTATGTTGAAGATTTCAATCCAAATGCATCTTTCAAACATTTTAATATTTTTGAAAATTAACCGTTATTTTGACAATAAATACCTTCCATTAGCTTATTTTAGCTTGTATTTTGATAACAAATAATTATTTTTTTTCTATTTATATACCTATTAATTTTTGCAAGCTTGATTTTAATTAGCATTAGGTGATTATCCATTGCTTCATTTCTTGGAAAACAATTAAAACAATCAAACACGTAATGTTTAATTATGGCTTTGTACTGAAAGGCAGTATTTTGAAAAGTTGAATTTGTAAAATTATAATTTTAAAAGCTTAAAATATAATTTTCCATGCTTCTAGCAGCAGTGCTCCCATTAGGTCATTAAAGGAAAGATAAAATTTTGATGTGTTGTACAAAATTCAGAGATACTTTATGGCAGCTCATAAATATCTCATTCTGCTGTTTAGAAGTTCTAACGTCTTTAAGTTTTGTAACCAGCACAGATTTAAACCATTAAAAGCAGAGAAAGAAACTAATTAAATGTGAAACAGTTCACGATAGTTACACAAGAAGCTTAATCCAATCAAGAGTCATCAGATTCTTTATTAAATTTGGCAAACCAACAACTAAAGTCGGCTGTTAAGAACAATGTCTTATCTGAAATAAAGCTGTAAAATGGATGTTAGAAGATGCAGAGAAGTTATGAGAAAGAGAAAGAACAGTAGAACAAAAAGAAACTAAGTTAAACTTTTAAATTAAGGTTTTTCAATTTTTAGCCCACAAAATCTAATTTTGCATGATAAAACATAAAAAAAAACTTTAGTTTACTTTTCAAGCACAAAAATAGTTCCTCAATTTTAAGTTAAAACGCATTGTTTACAAAAGAAAATCCAAATGTTATTGATAATTATGCAACTAAAAAACCAAAAAAGTCTACATTTTTCATATTGTCATGGAAGCTTTAAACCAAACGTTTGCATTTCATATTTGACCTCCACGAATCAGCTCCTAGGTTATTCATGGATAGGATTCTTTTCTAAAAAATGAAAAAGGATTGGTAGTATAAATGTAATTGTAAAAAAGTGGATGAGTTTATCGTTTCAATTTGACTTTAAATGAATGTTCCAATTTCTATATCCTTGTCTCTGAAATTTGAGTTAATTACAGTGAAACATTTTGCTGTTCTCCTATTGAAACCACATCTAGTATTTTTAAACTATAAATAAAATTTAATAATAGATAATCAGTGCTTAGTTAAAATGCTAATATATTTCTGTACCTTAATGCAAAAACAACCAATGTCAAAATTCGTCGAATTGATATATACAGGTTCAAAGATTTGAGTCTCCATAGGAATAGTTAGATTTGGTGTCTTAGTGTCGCTACACTGCTAAGACGGTTTGTTTTAAAACATTGGTTGTTGGTGTATGACAGAGGATACCTTCCTGTCCCCATTACGATAAAAAACTTATAACATCAAATTTTTGACATTGGTTGTTCTTGCATTAAGGTACAGATTTAAATTACTATAAATGTATGTGTTTATCACAGTCACATTGTATCTTATTCAAGCCTGCTCCTAAACACAATTCTGACGCTCCCAAATGGTATTTTCGCTGCTCCTGGAGATGCTCCCAAACCACATTCGGTCACTTGCACCCCTGCGATTGTGTTCGGGTTTTACACCTGAATTCTAGTATATTTTCGTGTTAAAATCGGAAATCCAGTATTTTTCGCTATGCTTTTATCTTCCCACATCCGAATTTTTTTTTCCTTGTTCCAAATTTTTGACGATTACATCCATAATTATTAGTAATATACATTATTTAGACCTGTTAAAATGACATTCTAAAATTGTTTTGTGTAAAAACATTCTTTTATTTTCCGCTCTTAAACTTTTGATGCCTTCTTTTAAAATCATACAATCCCTTTGCATCCGGTTTGAGAATCGAATTTTTCCGATTTTTTATGTTTACTTTGCTTTGCTTAGGGGCAAATAAGAGAAATGTCTTTTTATTTCTATTAAAATTGTAAATTAAAAATTTTCAAGTCAAATTGTCTTCCCTGCAAGAGTTAAAAAATTGAAATTTGAAATTACTTTAAGTTTTTCTTCAATTACGTTGATTGTTAATAATATGCATATCATAGAGCTTTAAAATGTAAATTGTAATAATTTTACTTTGATAAATCCTTTAATGTGCCGTTTTTTCTTTTCTTTTGCTTGTTTAATGCTTTCATTATGAAAATCGCGATCTCTTTGCATCTGCCATTGGAATAGGATGTTTTGCATTTGTGATATTTACTACTCTTTGTCACTAAGTAAACGACTAAAATTTCATTTTATTTTTTACAGGGATGAAAATCTTCCGCGGATCCGCGATTTTCCGCTTTCAGTATTTTTTCTTTCTTTCCGCGATCAAAAAATTAATGTTGCATCAAGTTTAGAAAAAATAAGAAAAACATTATTAAAATGAAGCATAAAATAAGTTGATTTAAAGTAGTAGAGGTTGAAATTATTACCAACATCCGAAATAATGGAAATGTTTTTTGGATGCAGCAGGATTGAAATCTCAAGAATAACGTGCAATTATCAGCGAACTATGTACTCTTTTTTGGCATGCTGCCAAAAACATCAGTTTCCATTGTAAGAGGTAGAAAGTAATGAAGTTCAGCTAAAATATTCAAGATCTTTGTCAAAAAATTGGGAAAATTATTTTGATCTTTAAAATTTATGAAAATAACTGAAGACTAAGCAGTATTAATTAGAGAATTTATTTCTTGAGGCACACATGTCTAATTCATCAAAAATTGCACCCCCCCCCCCCCCCCATTTTTTACATTGTTGTGAATGATTTAAAAATAAATGAATGAGCAATTAAGAGCTTTGAAATTTTTTTACTTTCGATTTCAGGACACAAATTCAGAGGAAATCTTGCATGACTAATTTCGTGGAATATGGGGAAAAAATCTATCTGAATTTTAAGACAGGCAATTTTTCCTCTTTTTTGACTTTGGGCTGTTTTTATTCCTGTTTAGTTTGTCATTAAATTGAAAAGTTTTCAACAAAATTCTGTGCTCTTTAAGAGTGAAAATCGTCAAAAAATTTAAGAAGTGTGAAAATTATTTTGGCCTCGACTATCTTCAATTAGCTTATTATTATTAATATTACAGTCGACGCTCGTTATAACGACCACACGTTATAAAGACCATCCTAATATAACGACCGGTTAGAAAACCCCCAACTGTATCCCAATGTACTCTATGTTCTACCTCTTATAGCGACCATTCGTTATAAAGACTGTTTTCTGTAGGACGGAGACGATCGTTATATCGAGCGTCGACTGTATTTTAATAATTATTTTATTTTCTTATGTGGATTCTAGTTACAAAATTTTTAATAAGTGTCTTGTTTTTGAGATTGTGTGAGAAGTGTCTTGTTTTTTATTTTTAATCCTCTAATATTCAAGAAAGAGTAAATGCATATTAAGTTTGTGTGTTTATTCAATATATTGTATGATGGCAAAAATAAACATTACAAGACTTATAAAAATTTTTTTTTTAATATGTTGTTAAAAAATGCGTCTTTTAACTGAGGAATACTCCTTAAAAACTAAAATTAACTCCTGCAAAACTCCTTAAAAACTCCTTACTTTTAATTTTCAAATTTGAGTATGAACCCTGTCCAAAGAGACAACTCCTGAACCCCTGTGGTTTAAAATCCTACAATGAGTTTGTGTTATATATTCTTTAAACCTTTAATCAAAATTAGCCCATAAAAAAAGTTAACCAAAAGCGATAAAACATATAGCAGGATCAAACGTGATCTTCATGTTCCTAATGCAACGCTCTATTCAACCACTGCCCATCTATTTCTGAATGTTTATCGATTGAAGTAAGATTTAAAAAATGGTCTTTTTCTACACAGAAACGATGTTTTGACAGTAGATCTATTTTTCATCAAAAGCCAGCCCGAAAAACTTTAAAATGAGGTGAAAATCATGGAGTATGATTTAAAAATAAAAAGAGAGAAAGTTTTGCTAAGGTAAAAAAAAAAAAAGAAAAAAAAAACAGATTAGAGAACTAATGTAAGTAAGACTAGGTGACATGCGCAAAGCTTTCTCCCTAGACAGCAATAATTTAGAAATTATGTTTATTTAAACAGTAGTTTTTTGAAAAATTAGCACAAAATAAATTGTTATTTTTTGCTGATTAAAAAGAAAATGAAATGCCTTACTTCTGTATTTTTTGTAAAGTATTAAGGAAAAATACTTTTAAGAAACATTATTCATGCTAAACATTTCATTTTCCGGTTTTAATGTAATGGAAATACTGTGTTTAAAGCCTATATTGAGTTTAAGTTATATATTTTTGAAAATTTAGATCAAAATTAGCCTGGTAAAAAAAAGCCCTTCAAAAGCGACAACACACATAGCAGGAACGAACATGCATTCTTCCCATTCCTAAGGAAACGTTCTATCCAACCACACCACTGTATCTCAATTTCCGGATGCTTATTCATTGAAGTCTGTGAAATAAAAAACAGTAAACTTTTAAACAAAGAAAAAACAATTTTCATACATTGGGTCTAGTTTTCGTCAAAAGTCAGCCTGATAAGCTTTAAAATGAAGTGTAAATCATAGTTTGATAAAGAAATGAGAAAGTTTTGGCACGGTAAAGAAAACAGGCCGAAAAAATCATATAGGTACAATATATTATTTGTTCGATTTATATTCTTGAGTATGCATATGAGGTAGAGAGACTAAGGCTCAAATATTTTCGGTCTTGGACGCATGACCTAACATGCACCAATGACACACGTATATGTATACATATATATATAAAACATGGGAAAATATTGAGATGATCAAACTTAACAAGTTATAAGAACACTAAAAAGGAGGTAAACTAAAAGCAATAATTAACAGAAAGGTGTAATCAAGAACTCATCAGCCGTGGAAGATTCAATACTATGAGCAAAATGTAGCTAAAAACTAAGTAAATGACGGTTAAGCTCTAGATATATATTCTACAAAACTGCAATGGGTGAAAGCACCAAGAGCTAAAATTAGTGTTTTGAAATTAGGACTAATAATAATAATTGCCTTGTTAATCCACTTCAGATTTGGTATGACATTTCATATCACCATTAGATTAAAAAGTAAATAACTGCCCTAGTTACTGCTGAGTAATTCCATATCAAATAAATTATAAGGTTTTAACCCCATCATTTCGGATTTTAGCAAAAGTTGGTGTGAGGCACACATATGATGAAAATAGGATCCTGTTAAGTTTTAGATTTTTATTTAAAAAATTGTACGAAATACAGGGATGTAAAAAAAGCAAAAAAAAAGTAGTTACATGCAAATGACTAACTTGGCTCCTAACTGTTATAGAATACAAATTCAAAAACCATTGCAAAGCTAAAGAATAGAGCTTTCTACTGATGACATGACTTTATTATGACAGGTTTGAGTTTTGAGCTCATCCACTATGACTATTGACCTTGAATATCTCAAAACATGTCCCCTTAGAATAGCTTTAAAAATATATATTTTATAGCTGACACTATTCTTCCACAACACCAAAATTTGATACCATAATGGCTAAGTACTCAGACAACAAAAAAATCAGGAATGTTTACATATTTCATATCAGGGAATTCAATACATTGTCATTCACCTTTTTCGCTTCACCATTTCTGATTTTAATGAAATTGGATGTGAAGGACACATATGACAAGAAAAGTAATCCTGCCAATTTTTAGATTTCTATTTTAGAAATTGTTCAAAGCACCGGGTTGTACAAAATCGCAAAAAGTGTAGTTGAAAAACAAAGTGGTCTAATTATGGTAGATTAAAAATTCAAAAATCATTGCGCGCATAAAGCTAAAGAGTAGATTTCTATTGATATAGAACATGACTTTTTTACGACAGGTTTAAGATTCAAGATCATTCACTAACTTTTGACTTTGAATATCTCAAAACATTCCCCATAGAATTTTTTTTTAAAATACTTCTTTAGCTCTAACACTATTCTTTCACTACGCCAAAACTTAGCCTGGGATCGTAATGGCAAGGAATTACAAAAATATCAGGAATGTTTACATATTTTCGTCAGATGTTTTACATTATTTTTATCCTAATAGTATTGTTTAAATTTTGGGTACTTTATTCATGAAGTACACGTGTTTGACAAATTGAGAGGTTTCTTAAACAAGAGCTAGATAATGACAGGAACTTTATTTGATAAACACAAATTTCTACTGTAATTAGCAACAAATCTTGGAAATTAAAAATTATATTTATCAAATAAAATTTCTGTCTTATTCTAGTTCTTATTTTGGAACATCGATTTGTTAAAACATGCATACTTCATGAATAATACGTCCAAAAAATTAAAACGGTAGTGTTAGGACAGAAATAATGTCAACAGCTGACAAAAATATGTAAGAAATTCCTGATTTTTTTTTTTTTTTTTTTTTCGAGTGCCTTGCCATTGCAGTCCAGCCTTAGTTTTGGTGTAGTGGAAGAATAGTGCATGAGGCTGTAAAATATATTTTTAAAGAAACTGTAAGGATGTGTTTTGGGAGATATTCAAGGTCAAAGTCACGGGGAACGACCTTAAATCTTAAACTTGTCGTAAAAAAGTAATTTTTAGTCTACTTGCAGTTAGAAGCAAAGTTAGTCATTTGGATGTAACCATTTTTTCCCCTCACTTTTTGTCTTTTTTTTTTTTTATAGTCCTGTATTTTGTGCAATTTTTAAAATTTTAATCTAAAACTTTTTTTGGTTACATTAAACTATTTTATTACCTGTTTCAAAGAATTCAAATAATCAAACATTTACTAAGTTTACTAGTGCCAGCCTAGAAAGCATTGAAGTAAGTGTTACCTATAAATTTCTCAGAACTGTCTTATAAATGAGAAAAAAAAGATGAAACAGTAATATTTGAGCATACTCAAACAATATTGTTACCTCAAAACAACAGTAGCTATCTTACTGTTATTTCTGGGCTTAGATGTTTTACTATTGCTCTGAGGCAATGATATCTCAGTAAATAGTATTTCCTTTTACGCATTTTACGCAGGTTTTTTTTCCCCAGCTTTTTTAATTTTCTTGTATTTGTAGGTTGTGAAAAAAATGCTGGAAATGTAATCAGAAGGCTAAAAAGTCCTTGCCAGGTGAAGAAAAAGACCTAATATTTTAGAGTTTGAAATCAAAGTTATTTTATGAAATATATATATATATATATATATATATATATATATATATGTGTGTGTGTGTGTGTGTTAAATGTTTTTTAAATAGCAATCGTGTGTGTTTTATGTATTTTATTCCATGAATTTCTATGTCTTTAGCACTTTGTATATAAATGATGTCAATAAAAATTTATTTGATATGCATAGTTGTAATTATAAAGTGTTAAAAGTAAAAACTTATTAAATGCAAAAAATATCATTTGTGTTAAGTACAGTCAAACCTCGATATCTCAAATTTGCAGGGAGCAGTAAGAAAAAAATTCGAGTTATCGAAATTCCTTGGTTAGCAGGGGGGTAAGCTGCTAGTATATGCGAAAAATATATGAATCTTTGAAAGCAAAATTATGTTTATAAAGTAAACGCTTAATTATACATTTCTTCATTTAAAGAAAGAATCAATGCTGGTTTGCTTTAAATTCAAGTCTTTTTCACGTTCAAGTACATTTTCTAATCGGATGAATCTTTGTAAGACATTAGTAGCAGATATGGCTTCTTTACTAGTAGGTTTTTGGTGAGATTTACAAATCTCCTCTTCTTCATCCTCTTCGTAAATTGGATCTTCAGCGGAAATTTGAGACAAAATTTTGTGTTCCTCCCACTGACACCACAGTGCAACTTCATCAACTTTAGGAAGTCTTAGAATTCCGTTTTGTCTAAATTTATCAATACAGAAAGTCGTTCCCAATCTTTGCTTGACATATTCTTATCAATTTCACCGTTCATGTCACATACGGTGGCATCCTCTTTGTTCTTTATGAACCCAGCTTTCTTAAAGCAATTTCTGATTGTTAAAGATCAGCACCATTCCACGCTTTGTTAGTCGTCCACATGACTTCTAATACAGTCGAACCTTGCTATAGCGAACATAGGATATAGCAATTTCCCGGTTGTAGTGAACCTTTTTATTGGTCCGAACTGAAGCCTTATGCAATTTCAGATGCTGATAACGGTCTCCAAATGCTAGAAAATCGGCTATAACGATCCAAAACTTTCAAAAATACCACTTAAAACAATTTTCAATGGAAATAATTTTTAATTTTGAACATATACAAAGACGCTTTTCGGGTTTTAAGAGTCTCAGTATTTTTGGAATTACTCAAACAAGATAATTTTAACTAGAACAGTTTAACTGGAGACTAATCTTCTGATATTGATGAAGAAACAAAAGATATAAGCCCTGGACATTCGATTTTTGCTCCAATAGCAATTGTCAATGTTTTTAACAACGTTCTTGGGACTAAAACTATAGGTCAACATGCTGGGGGTGTGTTTGTAATATTTGACTAAAATAATTAGCGAAATGTGTACAAAATCCAATAGTTTTCAACTGAAAATAACACCTTTCTTCCATGCTATGTGGATGAATTACAAAAAAAAGAGTAAATTTTTGTTGCTAACTTATGAGTGAGTACAATGTAGTTAATTATTTCACTTAATTGCCCTAATTACTAATGGAAACATCTGTAATTAAGCGATTGATTATAGAAGTATTTAGCGAAACAAGGTTTTTTAAGAATCGGATGTAGTGAAACCTCTGCTATAGCGATCTACAAAGCTGGTCCATTGAGGGTTCGTTATAGCGGGATTTGACTGTATGTTTACTCCAGAAGACTCGACTCCCTCCTATTTCAGCCAAAAGTTGTTTTGCAACTTGATGGCGATATTTGATCTTGAAGCTGTGAATGATTCCTTGATCAAGTGGTTGCAATTTTGATGTGTTGGGGGGGGAGGGGGAACTCAACCTTTATGAAATCCCATTTTGGTATGATGCTGTGACCATTGCAGTTATCAATAAACAACACAACTTTCCGTTTTTCTCTTTTCATTTTCTTTGATTGTTTCAGCCAATTTTCAAAAATCTCGAAAGTCATCCAAGCTTTACAATTAGAATCGTTAGCAAAAAGGAAAGATTTTACCCCAGAAAAACACCTTAGTTTTGCTGATTTTCCAATCATTAGCAGCGGCAGTTTCTCACTCCCATCCATGTTTGCACAAAGCAGCAAAGTTGAAAGGTTCTTTTGCCTCCTTTGCAGGTTTCTCATTTTATGGCCTTGATTTTATCTGGGGTGCATTTAAAAAGTCTGGTTTCATCTGCGTTGAACACATTTTTTTTCCTCGTAACTTTGCAGTATCAAATGTAGTTTATCTTGAAATTCGGAGCAGACTTCCTCATTAACTCTTGCACTTTCACCACAAAAGTCGAGGAATGTAATGCTGTTTCAATTTTTAAAGTTCTAAAACCATCCGTTGCTTTCTTTAAAATTGAAATGTCGCAATTCCTTAGACAGTACTTCGACTTTCTCTCTAATTAAATTCCCATTCAGAGGGGTGTTTTGGCTCTGCATTGCGTTATCCATACCATCAGACGTTTTTCCATGTCGTGAAACTCACTAACTCTAAGTCTCTTAATTTTCATTTGGTCGCCATAGCTAAAAAGTCATTCTCACAAGCCTCAAGTCGGATTTCTTTCGTATAACCATACAAACAAGGAGATAGAGCAGAATGCAATGGTCTAACAGACCCCCCCCCCCCTTATTATCCATATTGCGTAATTTTATTTGAAGGTTTTTTATGTTTTTGTTTCATTTTAATTCAATGTGTATCTTGTTCAAATTATTTTTTTTGTGGGGAAAAGGGAGACATTTAAATGTTTCGAATTATAAGGCGGATTTAAATTTGCATTCTATTTTTCTGCGGAAAGAGCGGGATTTTTGTTTCATTATCTTCGGAAAGGTGGTGGGAATTGTATTTTTGCAGATTTGGTATTTTACTTGACATTTTTTTTCCTGGAAAAAAAAGGGGGGAGGGCTTTAATTTGTTGAAATAAATTATACATTTCGTTTTTTCCCCTCGAGAGTGATGGATCCCATTTTCGAATTTAAATGCGTATTTATTTTATGTTTTCAAGCGCAGGGGGAGGGGGACGTTTCCACTTGTGTTGTGCATGAAATGAAAGTTTTTTTTTTCCGGGGAGAGGGTTTTCCGTATCGTTGTATTTACATTAGTATTTTGTTCAAATTCTGTTTTCCGATGGGGGGGGGGGAGTGGAACTTACATTTTTGGATTTATAATGTTTATTTAAAGTATTTCTGTTGCCCAACCCCCAGGAGAATTTGAACTTCATTTCAATTGCAGTGCATATTTAGTTAGATGCTTTTTTCTGTGGGAAGGGTGGGGGGGATATTTTTTCTGATTTTATTGGTTAATAATTTATGATTCTGTATCGTTGAGAAGTAAATATTTAAATTTTCCAAATTGTAATGCGTATTTAATTTAAAGAGGCTTTTACTGCATTAAGGGGGGGTGCAGTCGCTGTATTTTATCTATATTTGTAATACTTATTTTCATTGAACTAATCGTTATGGGGGGTGGGGGATACCATGAAATGTAGTATACTAAAATTGTTTATTCGGGCAGAGATGATAGTCTTTTCATTTTTTGAATAAAACTTGCAAAGCTTTTTTTTCTTTGTATGTGTTGGGAGGGGGGGGTATATTTTTCTTGCATTGTTGCGTATTTTGGTTTCGTTATTTTTTCATCAGCAGAGGAGGTTTTTCTTGTTATTGTAATTAAATGTGTATTTTAACTAAGTTTCAATTTCCTTTGTTTGAAAGAAGATTTAAAATTATTTTATTGTTTCAATTTACTTGTTTTTCTTTACCGTGAACGAGTATTTTAATAAAATTATTTTTCTTCTGGAGAGGCGGGGGACTAATATTTTTCGAGTTAAAATAAGTCGCATTAAAATTAAATTCCTTTTTTCTGGCTGAGAGGGATTTTAATGTTGCTTTAATCATATCATTTTAAAAAAAGTCCTTTGGCGGAGGGGGACTTTTTTCTAATTGTATTAGGCACTTAATTGTTGATTAACATTGAAGAAATCTTGTGAAAAACAGCTAAGATATCGAGGCGCAAGCTACCAAAGTATAAGAAAATGCGTAATGAAAATACGTATTTTCTATAATTAAATCGGCTCTAATATTGCCCATTTCAAAATGAGAACTTCCTGAAACTATGCTTTAACTATTTTTCGCATTGGTTGAAAGATTATATGAAATCCGAATAAAAAAAAGGCGCCGAAAGTTTTCGAAATTCTCGTAGAAAAGCATTAAGCACCCGGTTTTCTAGTGCCGATTAGAAAGAGCGATGCATGGCAGGAAAATGCAACCTTAGACCATTAAGACATAGACAAGCCATTCCATTCAGTCGCTATTGTATGCTCTGAAGCAGGGATAAGGGTGACAGGTTTGACGGGAAGGGGAGAACACGTGGTTGAGCCTTTTGGATTTGAGTTTTCTTCCTACCTAGGGCACGTGTCCTCGGTCATTCCAGTTCTTCCATTGCTTAACATGGTGTATTGCTGTGCGCATAATTGTAATGAAAGCGCGCATAATTGTAATGAAAGAATTGTGATGACACAGCGCAACACAATTAAGCACACCAAAATTATTTGCGCTTTGAATGAACTTCACTAAAATCGGCGAATCTCTAACTTGTGAAGTCTATGTGCAATTGCATATTGATTTTGATTAAAGACTTCTCCCATTTCGGGAAACAAAATATTTGAAATGTGTTCAGAATTTCTAAAATTTTCTTAATTTTTCTGCGTTCGATCTATTTTGGAAAAATAAAAAAAAAATATAAATTAGATTAAAAAACGCAAACTTGAAAAAAATTGCAGAACAGGTTTCGAAAGACCCCTTTTCCGTTTCCTGATTTAAACGGGGGCAATAGGCTAAAAATAGTTTGAAACACATTATACATTTAAAACTGCTAACATAATTTTTACAAACTTAGTATTGTATTTATTTTTTGAAGGCATGAAATAATGAATGAATTAGAAATAATACTAGCTTGCATTGCAAAAAGAAAAAAACAAGTAATGTCCATTCGTTGCAAATAACACTACTGCAAAGCTGGAATTTATCTTGTTTCGAAAACGGGCTGAAATCGACTCTTTCTAAAGGAGCGCAACCTTTAGGACCATTTTTAAATCGGCATAACTCAGTAATTTGTAGCAGAAATTAAGAAAAAAAAAAAACACTTGTCCATTAATTTATAAACTATACACTTGCAAAGGATGGAAAAAAATTGTACCAAAACATTTCTGGCATAAGGTAATAAATTAAAATTGACGACCCTTAAAATCTCTACAAGAATCATCACAGCAATACGAAACGCTCTTCTATGGAGGTCTCAGTCACGTGGTTCCCCCCGCGAAGATCCCTGCCTCAACTACCACGCCTACTTGCCTTATCTATGTCTAATTAATGATTTAAGAATGCAACCCTGATTCCTCTGATCTTCGCCGCAGTGCCATCTCCCCGGTGTTGTTTATAAACTCCTTCGGTTCCCGGGATGCCCGTGACGTCACAGCCACGACCGGTCACGCACGCTGACTGTATTTTAACTTCTTATCTATTTAAAGCGTATTCCGGAGGCCTACGTTTTCGTCCCCATTTTGAAGGGATTTTTATAATAATATTTCTATTAAAAAAATTAAAAATGTAAATATGTCGTCAAGTGTTTACCCAAAGAAGGGCGTCTGAACGCTGAAGGACTGTGTTCCCCGACGAACGTCTTGTATTACATTCATTACACTCCGGGCTAGCAGGTGGCAAGAGATGGCACCAGTGGCGTAGGAAGGTGGGGGCGAGGGGGTGGCCCGCCCCGAGTGCCAGCTATGGAGGGTGTGACAAAAACTGCCCGTGCTGAATTTGAACTTTTATGTCCCCCTCCCCCGAAAAAAAAACATTTATAAAATTGGCATGAGTTCCTGCAACTCATGCCAATGTGTTTATTGCATAAATATGTGCTTGAATGACATGGCATGAGCTTAATGAAATATGGGGAGGGGAGGGGTGTTGTCTTTTGCCGTATATAAGAAAGCAGCCATTACTTTGGTTAGAAATTTTACATTTCTTCTTTTACTGGAGAAAAATTATCACGTTAGGTAGAGGTTCCGAAACTGGTGCTGTGGTACATAGGGGTGCTTCAGCGACAGATTAGGGGTGCTGGGAGGAACCAATGATATCAGACTCAAAAAAAAAAAAAAAAAACTGACAGATAAATTCAAGTACTTTCCTAAAAATGAAATACGAGCTATGATTTTTATTTCTTTTCTCTTATCACTTACGTGATTTTTTTTAACCAGTAGAAATATACACGTGTTTAGTGAATCAAAAGAAGTGAATCAAAAATTACAACAGAAGGCCCCATTCCGATTCGAAGTTCAATTTTTATGATATAACATGAAAAAAAGTCTATTTTGAGGAATATTCAGTTTTTACTTTTGTGAAATAAATCAACCCATTGAGTAAAAAATCATTTTTCATTGAACATAAAAATGCATTTTCAGGCTATGTTTGGAGTTTTTAGGGGATGGGAAGGGGGTTTGAGGATTCTCCTTGAATTTTTCAGTGTTGAATATTAAAACTGATACTTTAAAATTATCAGGGAGATGTTAGGTTGAGAAATTTGGGAGCTCTCTTTTATAAACACTCATTCGGAAATTAACCTTTGAAGACATTAGAGAGGTGACAGGAGGAGGGAGATCTCTACTAGAAATAGTTTTAACTTTAAATTTTTGAAAGGGCCTTCTGAGACCACCCCTTATAAACGTCCTCGTATTATGAGATACAGTTATCTGATTCTACCACTAATAAATTACATGACAGTGGCAGGACGTAATCTGCTGTCCGCTGTTGAGACATTAAAAATGATTGATACACCTAGTCCTACCAATTTAACTTAAAAACTACAACAATTTTTGCCAATAAATGTTCAAAAATAGAATCAATTCTAAGTGGTATGTACACTCAGGCACATTGAAAATAGCGACCCAAGAAGAAAGCATCGGATTGAAATGAAATTTAATACATATAATGATACAGATGAGAGATTCACTTGATCTCAAAATCAAGACAATCGAACGAATACAGGGTGTGCAAGGACACAAATACAGAGCAACTTCAATAGCGCGTTAGACCACCTCTAGCTGCAATACATGCCGCCACACGGACAGGCATTGAGTTGATTAGACGCCTGATGTTGCCCTGAGGCAGATGGGCCCACAAATTTGTAACAGCCAACTCCAAATCACGCACAGAGTGACACGATGGCATCTGACGTTTTAGCTGATCCCACACATGCTCTATAGGGGATAAGTCGGGGGAGCGGGCCGGGGATGGAAGAGTCTGAAAATGACGTAGGAAGTCTTGAGCAACTCTTGCTGTATGCGAACGAGCATTATCTTGCTGGAAAATTGCCCCTGGGAGACTATTTAGGAAAGGTCCTACATGGGGTCGAAGAATATCATCAACGCAACGTTGGCCGGTTAAGTTTCCACGCATCACAATTAGATTGGACCGCCTATCATAGGATATGGCCTCCAAGACCATTACACCAGCTGTGCGGGCAGTGTGACGTACAACAGTGGGAGGAATTGTACCGCTCACCTGGGCGCCTCCACACCCGTACACGGTTATCATCAGTCCCTAAAACAAACCGAGACTCATCACTAAACACAACTTTTTGCCAATCTGTGACATTTCACATTGATCTGCCTTCGCGCCACTGTAGACGCAGTCGCTGATCAATCCGACGATTTCTTCTTGGATCGCTATTTTCAATGTGCCTGAGTGTATATTATGGAGTGCATATAGGAAAGATCATTGTAATGCCTTTGTAAGACTTTATCTAAAAATTAAAATTTACTGCACCTACATTAATTTTAAATGGTTTACTGTATACCAAAAAAAAAAGTTTTCTCGCACTTTAGAAAATATATTTTTCCTTTTCCTTTGGTTCGAATTTCAAACAAATGGCTAAACAAATAGAAATACACTATTGTGTACTTCCTTAACACAAGACCGTTCTCCCAACCCCCTGCCAGTTTTTCAGGTAAAAAGCCGTCAGTCTCATTTTGTAATGTAAAAAAATAGTAAAAACCTTCTCAGTATTAAAAAAATAAAATGTATGGAAATACATGAAACAAAATGATTAAATTGTTTTTTTTTTTTTTTTTTTTGTAAAATTTAGAAAGGAAATGCGATCTTTAAATGTTATTTCAGAATTTAAAAATCTAACTAAAGAAATATGCTTTTCAAATGTATTTTAACCGGAAGAAAAAGTTACATCATAGGAACCGTTGCAAGCAACAGTTGGAATAAATAAAATAATAATAATAATCATCAAAGTAATTGCTTCATTGGGGCAGCTGACCAGGGCCATCACCAAGAGCCTATCTGGGCGTCTTAGTCATCAGTTTGATCACCGCCCCCCCCCCCCCCCATTAAACTTATACTCTAATTCCGTTCCGGAGACATCTCTGGGACCAGGCTCCAATTTGCTGACAAGGCTTCTCGTTCTTTTCTTAATGGGGAAAATGAAAAAATAGGCAAATTTTATAATTGCTCCACCCCCTATAAAGCTAGATTTTCAAAACTCCGCTAACTAGATTTTCAAAAATTTTGTCGAAAAAACGGCTGTTCCTTTGTGCAGTTATTCCAAAGGAAAAAATGATTGTTCCGGTTAAATACTTTTGAAACATTTCTAATTTTGTGCTTAAATTTAAAGGGCTAAAATTAAAATTTAAAAAAGTTTTGCGAAGTTGTTTTTGAATATTTAACGCGTAAATTTGTTAAAACTACTGCGATTTGAAATGGAAACATCCGAAATGGTCATGTGGCACTTCAGTGCCAGTAGCGCAACCAGGGAATAGGCTCATACGGCTCAGGTCCTACCTAAAATGCTGAGTTGCGAGTTGCTTTTTTTAAATATTCTTTACTGTTGAAGAAAATGAAGGAACGCGTGTCTTGGAAAAATTAAGTTCTTTTAATGGGAAAAACGAATAATATTGGGTAGAAATCTTAATTCCTTTCTCTATACTAATAATAAAGCTGAAGGTTTGTCTTTCTTTCCTTCTGTCTGTCTGTTACGCGCGTAGCGCCAAAACCGTTCGGTCGATTTTCATGAAACTTGGTACAAAATTAGTTTGTAGCATTTAGTTTTGCACCTCGAAGCGATTTTTCCAAAATTCCATTTCGTTCTTTTTCTATTCGAATTCTTAGCAGAAATTCGATAAAATAGGGAAGAAATATTTCACACATTTTCAAGTCTTATGTCATTCGAAAGCTTGAAATTTTCTGGATAAAATGAAGTTTTTTCGAAGTTTCTACGATCATCAGGAGAGCTGTAACAATTGTTTTTAGAATCCCGGAATTCAAGGCTTACCTTCAGTAAAGCAAGCCAAACGATTCTAAAATGGTTTTGCTCGAGAATAAAATTTGTTTGAAAAGATAGATGAAATGAATTATTTTATCAACGGAAATCAACTTTTCATGTTGTTACCATGGTTACGTGTTCATACTTATTTTTGTTTCGTTATTTTTTCAGCGTTGCCAGACGTAGTATTTTTGATACTACGATAGTATTTTTTCGGCCCAAATAAGGAGCGTAGTATTTTTCTGGCAACCATGCTTCCAATATACTAATGACTAAATTAAAAGATTTGGCGGATTTTTTTTTTTTTTTTCGTTTTCATAGATTTCGCATTTCAGCAACATTGATTTTGGCAACGTTTGGAAACAGTAGTATTTTGTAATATTTTTTTTTTTGGAGGAGGCGTAGTATTTTTTTTGTTTCAATTCTCTGGCAACCCTGTCTTTTTCCCGGTGAAAATGCTTTGGGACCTTACTTGGCGCGTTTTCGAAAAGTCACCAACTGGCGCGTTTTTGCGTGTCTCGCGGAATTGTAAGCTCCGAGAGAAACTACGCAAAATAGTCAGGGTTACCACGCTTGGCACGCCTATCGCCCATTTAGCGAGAAAAGAGTATCTAAAGCACATATTAACCAAATATCGTATCAATTGCGTTATTGCATCGTTCTTTTTAAAGTGTTTCATTTCGGAAAATGTATTGTTTTGTTTTTAAAACTAGGAAAGGAAACTTTCTTCTTCTTTTAAACTTTGGTAAGATTTCTGTTGGTTTCTGTGAGCAACAAAATTGTTCTTATTTTCTCTTTTGGCTTATTTTTATGCATCACCCCTTTGGGTTGCATTCGAATGTTCCAAGGGGGTATTTTACCCCTTTTATGGAGTAAATCAGTGTTCATTTCAATGCAGACAAAAGTGATATGAATTAGCACTACCACTTGGCGATATATCGCCAAGCTTTTGATCGCCAAGTATTTGCCGCCAATTTGGCATATCGCCAAGTTGGTGAACAAAATTGTTTTCTTTTTTTATTTGGACTCAATTTGGCGCTATTGGCGATATTTTGCGAAAAATCCACTGAATGATGTTAAAATCGGCGATATTTAAGGGATTAATCATTGTAAAACATTTTTTTTTTGCATTGTTTCGTGGCAAACTAGGAATATAAATGTTTGAACTATTATCTTGCTCACTCCAAGCACTATTTTAGCAGTTAAGGCATGTACTAAGAAATTTACACATAAAAATAAGTAGCGTGGGGTCCATACCAGATTTTTATATCATACTTTGAAGGAATTATAGTTGAATTACAACTAAAATAGAGCATTTTTTCTGCTATATCAATTATTTTACAAATGAACTTTTAATTTTATACCACGGGCAAAGCCGTGCGGGTACCGCTAGTAAAATATAAATCTCGGCATTTGAATTTTTTAACAGCTGCAGATTACTGATCAACTAATTGTGTGCCCCCTCTTCTCCGCCCAGTTCTGTTTCCCTCGCCCCCTTTTTTCTTCTTCTTTTCCAGTTCTTCCGAAAATAAGGGAGTGTTCAAAATGTTACTCCTCTGAAGCCTTGTCCCGTGCCATAATCATTACGGAGAATTTGAAATTTCGTTTAGGACTGAAAATGCTCCAAACACCAAAAAACATCGAAAGTCGCTTAAAATTGCGTTTTTAGAGCCTTAATTTTGAACTAACGGTAAGTGCCTATAAACGTTATGAAATAAGGCATGCACTCACATGTTTAGGATTCGTGCAGAAGCTCCCACCCCCTTTCTCTACAAAGTCAAAGCTCATTAAAATTTTAGTTTTTAAAACTAAAAATATAATAAAAATTCAGGGGGCAGTGCCTTTGAACCCCTTTTAATACCGTGGGGTATGGAATAAAAAATTCGTCAACTATACCATTTTTGAATTCATTTACGAATTTTTCAAAGTGCCCCCCCCCCTTGAAATATTTTCTGTTGGCGCCACTGTTCCTGCCTCCTATACCTGCCTGATTTAAAATGGAAGTGGCACTATATTTATTTTCGTAAAAGAGCCGGGTATTCTCTCGCCGACTCCACACCCAGCGGATATACTGCGTGTTTTTGTACGTACTACAAATCAAAATGCAACAATGTTTTTTCATTCTCTAGTGTATATTTTGGGGACGAAGGCCAATTTTCCTTCTTATCTTGTTTTTTCTCTTCTTCTTACACGAGAATTTTTGCGCTGGAAAATTTTCCGTATTTGGTTTAAATTTAAAAAGTTAAATTAAAAAATATAAAAAAAACCAACGGTGAAAAAAATCTTTAATTTGTCATTTCGCTCGAAATATTGAGGTGGGGGGGGGGGGGCGGTGACAAATTGAGCTTCGCCTCGGGTGCCATCAGACCTTGCTACGCCACTGGATGGCACAAGACTTCGTATCCTTTTTGCTAACTAGGCACAAAAGAGAACCACGCACATGATGGCTACGAACCCTTCTAAATGATAAGCATCTGACAGACAATGGACCTATACTGTTGGTCATTCAGAAGTACATCAGCCGTAGATTATTGATATACTCGCGTTAAGGGGGTCCGGGACACATTTTGAAAAAAAAAAAAAATATTTAACAGTTTAGAGTTTTGAAATTTTTTACACTGCTTCACCATCTGTTTAACAAGCAAAATCATAACATATATGACAATTTTTTTTTTCAATTTAACTTTTTTCAAAAAAAGGGGGGTCGCTTTAAATCGCATAAACTTAAAATATTCTTAATCAATTTTCATTTTTTTTTCATATATGTGAACACAAACATACATAAGCTTTAATTTGTACTCAGCAATTTTAAAAATAATAATTTAAAAAAAAATTAAAAATATTTACGTACAAATTTCGAAAAATTCAAAGGTAGTTTTTTTTTCAAAAAATCATATTTGTCGGCGATCTAAATGCTCCATAGAATTAAGAAGAGCCTTGAATGTTATTATTTCTTTTATCGTCTACGAATTGGCAACCAAAGAAAATGCGTGGGAGTTCAGTTGCGCTGACGAGCTTTCTCGCCAAGTATGTAACTTTGTTCTCTTTAACATTGCTACTAATGTTACCAACCTATGTTGTCATTAAATAAAATTATTTTATACAGTCCACTTCTCATTCACTAACGGCCATCGACATTATATGGTCAGTTACTAACCGGAGCCTTGCCATCTTTCAATATGGATTTAATAACGCTTAATCGCAAACGAGACGTTCTGAATTTATGAATACCAAGCTCGGTAAACTCGCTGAGTTTATTCAAAGCTTTGTGCCGTCAGAAGATAAAAATCAGGATCTCGTGATTCTTGGTACAAAATTGGAAGTTATTAATTCAGCAAAAGCCGTCATCAACGAATTAATTGACGGATATTGTGACCAGGGGTGGCTCCTCATTATGGGCCAGGTGGGCCGGGCCCACCCAGAAAAATTGGAAGAAAAAAAATGCCGAATAAAATATAATCGTTTTGTATTTCAACCAACAATAAAGAAAAAAACAAAACAAAACATAGGGCACAAAATATATTTTAAACCTTCAGCTCCCCCCCCCCTCCACATTGCTAATACAGCACAAAAAAGTTTTCAAACTCCATCAATTTTGCACCTAAGCGCTTCGCATTAGCACGGCTTTAAGAGCGAATTCGCGGGCCAGATCAAAGCGGCCCTCGCCAAGCCCCCGATTTTAGCCAATCCCAATGGCTGAATTAAGAAGAGCAGTGAGAGATGACACCCCATTGTAACAATCGACAAGTGGGCATTTTTTATCTGGCCCAAAATTTCCCTTTGTCCCTAACCGAAGCGGTGGAGAGGGAAGTGTCCCTCACTGGTTACAGAGGAGCAGGGAATGTCTGGCCCCTGTTGTTAGGGAGAAAACTTGCTTTTCATTCCGCTCTCCTGGTTTTTCTTTTATTGATTTTTATAACACGTCTTTTTTTTTTAGTCTTTCTTTTTTAATTTTCCACACCTATTACTAACAGGCATAGAGATTGCCAGTTTCATTACCCCCCCTCACCTATTTGTAATACAATGCACGCATATTTTATTTATTAATTTGCGTTTGAAATTCTTTTTCTCAAAATTTTTGTATGAAGACTTTATTTTTGACTTGTAGTGCGTTTGCCATTTTCTTGGTATTAGTTTGAATTGAATCTCATTTGTCGCAGTGTTGTGTTAATATATTAAAAAGTCTGTAAGTATTGTATGAACTCTAGGAATTTGTCATCCTGCCGGGTGTGACATTATAAATGCTTGGAGAAGTGATAAGTATTCTTAAGCTCCAAATGCTACATTTATTTAGCCGAATCATGACTGCATTTATATCCAGGACTAACGAGAGGCTAACCCCCGCCCCCTAAAATATCAATGAAGTAGTCTGCTCCCCCCTCCCCCTCTTTGATGATCTTCCCTACAACTAATATTATCACACTCAAAGGGATTTTAATGTCCGAAAAAACACCTAGATGTTGAATAAAAAGTTTGCTACTGCGCATTTTTTCTTATATCTTATGACACGTAACATTAACCTTCTACTACAAACACACTAAAGCAGTAACCAGAAAAAATAAAACTTAAAACATTGAACGTTCATAAAAATATTGAGTGGATCAAAGTCTACTGTATATAAAAACTATATTCAGCTTAAAATGTATAAATGAATACATTTATTTTGTAAATTATTATTATTTTACAAATTGCTTCATAATTCAAGAAACACGTGGACATAAAATTTCGCAACATTTAAAAACTATATTTTGCAATATATTTTCCTGAAGGTTTATAATATATGAAATATTAAATATTGTTTAAAAGCAATCTAGTTAAATAAATATATTACACTGAAGTGACAAAAGTTATGGGATAGCAATATGCAAATTTTCAGATGGCAGTAGCATCGCATAGAACAGGTATAAATGCGCAGTGCTTTTACAGAGCTTTCATTTCTGTTCAAGTTATTCATGTGAAGAGGTTTTAACGTGATGATGACCGCACGACGTGAATTAACAGACTTTGAACGCGGAATGTTAGTTGGAGCTAGACGCATGGGTCATGCCATTTCGGAAATCGTTAGAGAATTCAACATTCCCAGATCCACTGTGTCAAGAGTGTGCCGAGAGTATGAAATTTCAGGCATAACATCCCACCATGGACAGCGCAGTGGTCGACCGCCTGCACTTAAAGATCGAGACCGGCGACGTCTGCAAAGAGTCCTAAATTCTAACAGACAAGCAACACTGCGTCAAATCACCGTAGAAATCAATGTGGGACGTACAATGGACGTGTCTGCTAGAACTGTGCGGAGAAATTTGGATTTCTTGGGCTATTCCAGCAGAAGACCGACTCGAGTGCCTTTACTGACAGAACGACATCGCTTGCAGCGACTCTAGTGGGCACGTGAGCATATCGGTTGGTCCCTAGATGAATGGAAAACCGTGGCCTGGTCCGATGAGTCACGATTTCAGCTGGTAAGAGCCGATGGTAGGGTTCGAGTGTGGCGCAGACCCCACGAAGCCATGGACCCAAACTGTCAGCAAGGCACTGTTCAAGCTGGTGGTGGCTCCGTAATGGTGTGGGCTGTTTTTTCATGGCATGGACTTGGTCCTCTAGTGCGACTGGACCGAACATTGACTGGAAATGCTTATGTGCAGCTACTTGGAGATCACTTGCAGCCATTCATGGACTTCATGTACCCAAACAACGATGGGATTTTTATGGATGACAATGCGCCATGTCACCGGGCCACAACTGTTCGCAATTGGTTTGAAGAAAATTCTGGACAATTCCAACGAATGATTTGGCCACCTAGATCGCCCGACATGAATCCCATTGAGCATTTATGGGACACCATCGAGAGGTCTGTTCGTGCCCAAAATCTTGCCCCATCAACGCTTTCACAATTATGGACGTCTATCGAGACAGCATGGCTCAATATTCCTGCAGAAGACTTCCAACGACTTGTTGAGTCCATGCCACGTCGAGTTGTTGCACTTCGCCGGGCAAAAGGAGGGCCGACACGATATTAAGAGGTATCCCATGACTTTTGTCACTTCAGTGTATATCAAAGTTTAATAACGGTACCTAATGGTTGGAAAAAACTAGGCTTTCTGCAAGATTTTTTATTTCTAACATATGAGCATATAACACGTTACTATGACTGTCAGTCAAATCATGTATCCGAAAAGGTTATTACCAGTTAAGCAAATATTCTGATAAACATAATTAAATTAGTCAGTTATCCGTGTTTTAATTTTAATGGTATTCGAACCGGTAGTCAAGATCCTTTAATTTTGATTATATTGTAAGAAAAATAAGTGTTTTAATATTGTTATGTACTCTTTGTGTATTTCCTGAAAATAATTCGATTCATCTCATTACTAGTTTGAGTACGACCATAGGTAAGCGAGTGGGACCATAACTGGTCAAACTCCAGTGTATTCCAATTTATTTAAAAACATATACATGCATTAAAATTGAAAGTATCATAGCTATAAAAGTGACATTTTAAAGTTCTAACACCGTTAGGATTTGTTTTTTCATGAACTAAAATTGCAACATTTGTATCCAAATTAAAAAAAAAAAAATGTAAGCATGCCTAGATCCAGTCATTTACTTTATAAGTTTCTTAATTTGATGGAGGCTTTCAGAAAGTCATGGTGCAGATTGTCGAAATTTTTAGGGGGAGAGAGGGGGTGTTTTTAGGCAGAAATTTTCTTTTTCTTTTTGAGTGTAGTCCCGTAATGTTTGAGGAGGTGCGCCGCCTTGAGGCGTGACACTTTTGACGTGATGAATATTTTCACTGTCCGAAAATGGCAAAATTATGAGAGAAACATTAGTGATATTTTGAAAGTCGGTCGTCTGTGGAAAACATTGTCAATTAGTATTACATTGATCGCTTAAGGCTGGTGTAACATTTAAAATATAAAACCTATGTATCAAATCAAATGTGAGATAATTTTGCAATGCAAATTTGTATTAATAAAATTAAATATTATTTTAAGTCGCTCAGCATTAGTTTACTAACTGTTGTTTCCTTCATTGTATCTGTGTAAGCATTAGTGGGGAAAGATATAATTGCGGGCCCACCAACTAAGTTAAGGCACGAGCCGCCACTGATTGTGACCTTCCTGAAGCCGTGGATCTCAAAAACAACCTGACATTGGCGGAAATCATCGCTGAAGATCTAGAAGAGCTGGAGGTAAAATTAAAGATTTTAATTTCTAAATGCAATAATTATGAAATTAAGAATGAAAATATTAAAGCCAATGTGAAAATTCCCGATCTTCCTTTACCCACATTTAATGGTAAATACGAAGATTACCAAGCCTTTAAAAATCAATTTACTACAATTATTGGCGAAAATAATTCTATAAGTAATTCTCAAAAATTATTTTATTTGAGAGCTTCATTAAAAGGCGATGCTAAGCTAATCGAAAGACCCCAAGATACTTTCGAATCGCTTTTTCAAGCACTTGATAGTCGATATGAAAACAAACGTGCGATTGTTGACGCACATATCGTCGCCACCATGCTAAACTTACGAATGTGAAAATTGGTATTTTTCAGGAGGGCCAAAACACTGCATATACCCTTTTTCCAAGTGACGTATTTGGTTATTTTCAATATTTAAACTCTTATAGAGATCTTTAAGTTTAAAACTATCGTTCGAAGGTTTCATTTTAATTTTAATTATTTGTAAAATTCGAACTTGAAAAACAAACTTGAAAAACGCGATTTTTCACATTCGTTACTTTAGCATGGTGCCGACGATATCATGAGTTTAATCAATTTTGAAAAGGTTAATGAAACCTCTCATCAATTAAGATTGCTTGTCGACAACGTAAAGCGACATCTTCGCTCCCTGCAAAACCTAGGTTTTGAAAGAAACAATCTTTCTGATACATTTTTATTGAATGTGTTAAGTCAGAAGTTAGAACGTGAATCTAAGAAAATATTTGAAATGTCTGTAAAATCTACAGAAATTCCTACTCTGGATAAATTTCTAGAATTTTTGGAAGAAAGAGCTAGGATTTTAGATGGTTTGAAAAATTATTCTTCTACGAACAAACAGTCATTTCCCAGCAAGCAAAGGCAGAATTTTGACGCCAAATCCAAAGCGTTTGTTGCCAAAGGGGGAAAACATAATTTTTGTGAGTACGCGCCAACTCATAAACTATACCGTTGTCCAAAGTTCGAGGCCAATTCTTTAGCAGAACGTATAGAATTTATTAACTAGTATAACATATGTTTTCGCTGCTTGAGTCATACTACTGATTTGGTTTGCAAATCTGAATTTCACTGCTCAAAGTGCTCTTCGCAAAACAGAAATGCGTTACATTCATCTCTGATTTGTGGGTTTTTAAATGAGGATCGAAAAATGATTACGCCAAGGGAAGTAGAAAAAAGCTCAGTTAGTGAATCGACTGAATTTACAAGCTCACTTCTTTCATCTACGAAAACAAAAAGTAGTGGTTTAATAAATTCATGCGTAATATTTAATTCTGATAAAACAGGCAAGCCGATTCCAATACGTTGTACCTTAGATTCAGCTTCTGAAGATTCATTTTTAACTAAAAGGATTGCTGACTCTCTTGGATTAGTCAAGAAAAAAATAAATGTTCAAATTTCGGGTTTGAATAAGTCATTCTCAAAGGTTTCACATTTGGTGACAGCTCAAGTTTCTAATCTCCAGAGTAGTTATAAGCAAAATATTGATTTCTTGATTACTTCAGAAATTATTAAATGTCATCCTTCAAAAAGAATTGACATTCGTCATTTAAATATTCCTTCGAATATAGCACTTGCTGATCCTAACTGGTTTAATTGCTCAGAAATTGATTGCTTAATAGGCTGTGAATTTTTCTTTGACATTTTGATGCCTTGTAAAATCAAAATTGATAGAAGTAATTTATATTTACAAGAAACAGTTTTTGGTCACAAGTGGTTCCATTCCTAATTCCAGTGAAGAATCCCATCATGACAATCACTGCTTTCTCACTAAAAGTATGATCTCTCTAGACACTACGTTAAAGTCATTTTGGGATATAGAACATGTTCCAGATACCGAAAATCCTATCAGCGATGAGCTCAAGCATTGCGAAGATCATTTTACATTAACTCACTATAGAAAACCCGACGGACGTTATGTGGTTTCGCTACCCTTCAAATCGGATATAAACAAAATCAAGTTAGGTGACTCGAAAAGAATCGCTTCCAAAAGACTCGATCAATTATGGCGACGTCTCGAATGCGATCCTAAATTAAAGGTTATGTACACTGAATTTCTTGAAAAATATCAGTCTCTTGGTCATATGGAAAAGAATGTTGATTCTCAGATTCCGAATATTTTCTAACTCATCATGGGGTACTGCGCCCTGAAAGTGTTTCAACCAAACTTCGGGTGGTCTTCAATGCAAGTCAAAAAAGTAATTTAAACATCTCACTGAACAATGTTCTTTATAAGGGAGCTGTTATTCAAGATGATCTCCTAGCCATAATGTTGCGCTTTCGTAAGCACCAGTTTGCGTTTACTGCAGACATTAGCAAAATGTTTCGCCAAATTGAAATCAACCCTACTCAAACTCACTTTAAAAAAATACTATGGAAGGAAGAGCTTAATAAACCTGTGCAAGTTTTTAGTCTAAAGACTGTTACGTATGGAACTACTCCAGCAAGCTTCTTGGCAACGAGAGTGCTAAAGCAGTTGGCATTAGACGAGCAAAAAGACTTTCCTCTCGCGTCTGACGTCCTTCTACATGATTTTTACATGGACGATTGCTTGTCCGGCTCTTCTAACGAACGAGATCTCAGAAAACTCCAAAATGATTTAGTTAAGCTACTTCAACGTGGAGGTATGACGCTCCACAAATGGTGCACTTCTAACATACCTTGCCGTTCGGAAGTTTTCTCCTTTGACAAGGATTCTCAAGCGACAGTGAAAACTCTTGGAGTGTTATGGAACAACTCATCTGATGCTTTCTGTTTCAAGGTTGCTCTTTCTTTTAATCTGAAGCCTACAAAACGAGATGTTCTTTCCCAAATAGCTCGTTTTTTCGATCCACTTGGCCTATTGGGACCGCTGATCAGCAAAGCCAAGTTTTTCATGCAAAAGCTTTGACTCCTTCAGTTAGACTGGCAGGATCCATTGCCAACTCTAGAGTCCTATATGAATACGTAGTATTCAGAGTAGCGACAACAGCCGAGTTCGAATAGGACAACCGGTTACAAGCAGAAACGGGGTTGCCGTGAAGCTGCAAGTTTGGCTTCGTACTCGCCCAAGGGTTTCAGAACAAGAGAATGCGATAATGCGTGATGTTGGTAATTTGTTCGAATTTGACTTTAACTTTAATAAAAACAAAAGGTTAGCTGTATTTAAAAAGTATTTCCTCGAACTCAAACCTCTGAAAAACGATTAGTGTTCCAATGTAATGATACTCTTAAGGTTTTAAAACAGCGAAAACTGTATTTGTATTTAATTGATCCAAAGAAAAGGAAGAAATAAAAATAGTAGGTGACTGAATACTAACTAGTAAATAAATTCATTGTTTTTGTTTCATTATTAAGTGTACCATCATGAAGATTTTTAAGTACAACAATATTTCGTTCTTGATATCAAAAGCTAAAAAAAAAAAAAAAAACTTATTTATTTTTTTTTAGTCTAGATTTCAATCTATCTTAAATATTTCACAGTTGAACAAAAAATAAAATTAAAATATGAGTGGGAAGAAATTTGAAAGAGTAATTAATGCAATAGTATCCACTCAATAATGTGATCACTTCCAGAGAAAGTGATTTTCATAAATTAACAACTGACTATTCAGAAAAATTTCTAAATTAAGTTTTAAAAAAAATAAAAAACACATTTTGAGTTTAAAAATAGAACGAATAAACTCTTATCTTATTTTCCTATGTGTGTAATACTGTCATAATATTATCCTGTTACAATTTTGTAAATTTAATTCATGTGAATCAACTACAGGGCTCCAATATCAGTTTGTTTTTGTGTAAATATCTAGTGAGTTTTTGATTAACGTAGAAGTTGCAGTGATACTTTGATCAGTTTTCCCAGACTCAAAAACTCTCAAAATGTAAGATATAATACAGATTTTTTGTAAAAAAAATCTAACAGACGAAAGTGTTGTCTGGTCATTAAAAAAAAAAAAAAACATTTCTATTTTAGAAACCTGATAACATTAAGCAATGTGATAATTTTGACATTCATACAAATGAATAAACTCTGAACCCCAAGTGAGCAGGGCTCGAAAAACCTTTAAAATTTTACATGCCCTGCCGGGCATGTTTATCTAAATAGTACATGTCCGAATAAAATTTTTACCTGCCCAGTTTTATTTTTGTTGTTTATAAATAAAAACATTTGAATTTGTCGTAGTGTTAAGACGTCGATTGCCAAGCTACAAAACATACGTAGCATATGAGCTGGGCTAAATACAATGTACCTGTCAATTAGCTTTACTTTCATCTCCTCAGAAGTCAAATATCCATATTAATGTTATTGTAAAAGACAAATTCTAAGCTGGAGGAAAACAGCAAATCACATATAAGCTAACTTAAATTTTGTTTCTGTCAGCTGAAAGGATATACTACAAATTATCATCTCCTACTTGGGCAGTTAACATGTTAAACAGACAAAATATTAAATTGCAGTTTTGTATCTGAATTAAGAATTATTTCAATCTTTACATATATGGTAATTTTTTTCAAAAGTACGAAATAATAAAGTTTAGGAAAGAAATATTTGATCGTAAAATTACATGGCCAGCTGGGCATGTAAGGGTTGAAGATTCATGCCCGATCAGAAATTTTACATGCCCCGGGCATGTTGGGCACTATAATTTTCGAGCCCTGCAAGTGAGTATGAAAAAAATAAACCGTGATCACATTAAGAGGAAACTACTGTATCAGAAGCATATAGAAGGTTTAAACAAGGTAACCTTTCTCCCCCTCCCCTAGGCATTTCAGTCGCTCAGCGGGCACTTATGGTTCAAAGATCAATTTGTATAAAGTTGAGAACTGAAATTATTTTAAGTGGTAATTTTCATTTTCAATCAGATGTACGTAAAAATATTCAGCAATTAATTAAGTGTTGGGGGGGGGGGGGGGTGTAACTTAAGGTATTACAAATTTTGAACACATAGGAATGACAAAGAACTGTATCTATTATTTTATATTTATTTCTCTGCATTATACATCATACAAAAATTTTCAACAATGTTTACACATCAAAACAATACTGGATAAAAGTTTAGTAGACAAAGTCAAAACCATTCAGAGCACCAATACAGGACTTTTAAATAAATTCAATTTTTGTTGGAAAAAATGTTTATAACTTATATTAACAGATATTTCTAAAACAATTTAGTATGAATAAAATTTATTTGTGCAATACGTAGAGTATTCAGTTCACTGGTACAAATGTTACAACATTAAAAATCTTTATTAAAGTAAGATTGATCAACACTTTATTGCACAAAATTTACAAATAACTTCAGATACTTGTTTCGAGTTTCAAGAAACCCTCTTTTCAATGCAACGGAAGTATGGGCTTTAAGATGACAAGTCGTCATTTTTTGCTTTAAGTATGCCTAAACTTTATTTAATTTTCAGAATTTCCTACATTTTCATGCAATCAAAAAAACACCGAAACCAATTTCTTCATGAGCTATCAAAATAAAATACAGAGTACCAAGACAGGATAGTGCGGCTATAATTTTTTGAGGCAAGCTTATACCTTTGATTCAGATAAAAGCATGGGGCATGGGCCCAGTACCGAATCTGTAGCTTAAGTTACACGAATCAAGTTACACTATGCAATCTGTGTCGTCACGATTAGTCCTAGATGTACATCCAGCAAACCATGGCAATAGATGTTCTGTTGTTCACCGAGATGGGATTTCCATGCCAATAGCCTATGCATAAATAATTTAACAATAAAATTCATTTTCATAATGATTTTACATACATAAACTAAACAATATTTGATGGAAAATCATACTAAATGGTTTCTTTCCTCTAAATTCCATTAAAACTACCAGCAAGCATTAAAGGCACATAAAAATATTTAATGTGCCTCGTCTTTTCTTAAAGGAAAACAGGGCACAGGAAATATTTCAGGGTCAGGGTTGGATTAAGACATCACGGGGCCCGAGGCCGAATTCTTCTTTGGGCCCCTATACTCAAGCTTTACAATTCTTACGTGTGGAATAAAAAAATTTTAGCCAATGAATAGCACAATTTTAGATATTTGGAGGCCCCTAAATTGTTGTGGCCATAGGCCATGGCCTAATTGGCTTATTGAGTAATCCATAGGCGGCTCGCACTCGCACAAGGGAGCCACTGCCCCCTCACTTCCAAAAGTAAAGAGACCTTGCCCCCTCACTTCTTAGAGTTATTAAGTAATAATCAGTTGAAAAAAGAATTTTTTGCTCAGTCGATTGATTTATTCCACGAAAATTAAAGCTGATTATTCCAAAAATAGTCTTTTTTTCATGTCATTTCGTACAAATGGAGTCGACGGTGGTCATCCATCTTGACTTTTGTGTCTGTATTTGTCATATTTTAGAGATCATTTATTCAGAAAAAATTAAAAATCAATAATGTAGTCGAATAGTTGCAATAGAAAAAGGCAGTAATAAAGATGCTGGCCCCCTTCCTCATTTTTACCCCCACTTTTTTGATGCACTAGCCGCCTGTGGAGTAATTAGGATCTGCCCAGGATGAAATTTTTAAGGGCAACAAAATTTTATTTCAATCATCTTTATGCCACTCTAAAAATAAATTATCAGTATTTTTCTGTATTTATTGAGAGATCATTTTCTGAAAAACTACATTTCATCCTATAATGTAATAAATAATGGAATTGTTGTGCTGTGCATACTTTAAAAGTTCAACAATCAATAAAAGAGCAAGAAATTCTTTGCAGGAAATTAAAAATATTCAACTCCTACTTCTGCAAACCAGAATGTTTACAAAAAAAAAAAAAAAAAAAGCACAGTATTAAGTATATAAATGCGGCAGCTTACAACAATGCAAGTTTGTACATACCTTTACTCTTTCAAATATTTATTTCAATACCCTGGGGCAGAGTTTCCCATAATATGAGTCCGCTGACCCCAGGGGTCCTTGAGCCTATGCCAGGGGGGGTCCGTGGTGCTACACTGCTAAAACGTAAAAAATAATTAAATTGAAGGACGAGTAACAATATTTTAATTAAAAACGTCAGTAAAACTTCCAAGAACTTTGATTTTAACACACATCTCTAAGCTTAAAATAATATTTTATATGGCATATTATATTGTGGTATGTTATGTATGACATTTATTTCTAAAATCGAATGCGAAATTAGCCTTTCGGATTCATATATAAACAGAAGATTGTAGAAGTAAGGTGATAGCATTTTGATTCCTAATTGAGTTTTGAATAAATTTTTATTTTCATAGCTCACAATAATAATGTTGTGTAATGAATACTAGAGCTCTAAAAATATACAGAACATGAATAAATAATTATACAGAAAAAGCAAACAAACAAATGCATAAACATATTAAAAAAAATAGTTAAATGAACCAATTGTATTTTGCTCGCAACATGGCGGGCTAGACTTTGGAAATCACTGCTATGGGATAAAATGCGTTTTACCTAAGCTCATAGTTATTTTAAATAAAAAATAGATTCTCTCATAAAAACTCAAGTTTTCAATGATTTTACAAATATAAAGTAATAAACATTTCACAAACTATGAAGTGTCTTCAAAACAAAGTAGCAAGCATTAAAAATTCATATAAATATTTTTCGCTGTTCACCAATTTTGCTAAATACTTAACATGACATCATTTTTCTTAAAATTCATTGTATGAAGAGACTTTTGGAGTTTTATAGTTTCTAGGAACATTCAAATTGATGAATAAATACATTTCTGCCTATGAAATAAATAAGAAAAATACTAATTCTCACACTGAAACATAAATTGTCACAGGTTTTGTTGCAAATTCTTATTTTTTGAAATTGAAAAATGAAATCTGAATTTTAAGCAAAGCGATGTGTTTCTTATCAAACGCAAACGCTACAGTAAATTCATGTGGTCATTGCTAGTTTCACCATTGGAATTTTTGATAAAGCACACAGAAGCAAACATTGATAATTCTGCAATTTCAAAAGAATGTGCTTTCATCCACACATATTTTCAAAAGAAAAAAAAAAACAATCCGGCACCAAGTACTTGTATGTTGCACAGAAAAAATTCAACTTGGACAATTCGTCGCTCAGGGACATTAAAATTGGTTAAATATTCATTTTGATCAATGAAGTAAACAGGAAAAGTAATAATCGTAACGAAATTCTTATTTGAATTGGGTTTCAGAATCAGCTGGCATTCATTAGAACAAGAAAAAAAAAAAAAAAAAAAAAACCGCAACAACGTTTAGAACACACATCACAAAATGTTTATGCTTGCTTACTTCCCAATTTCCACTCGTCGCCAAGCATGAACAGACCGCGCCAAAGCAAAGACAAGAGCGTTCGTGAAAATAAATTAATTTCACACAATTTAAACTTTCCCTTAGCTCAAAGTAATGTTTTTCAATAAGTTTATCATCGTAACTATCGGTTCAAAGAGAAAAAGTAAGAATAATATACCAAAATGATGTATTAGAATGGTAAATAACACACCGGGAAGCATGTTTCTATTTTAACTACGTTATAATTAAAAAAATACCAGTAGAATCTCTAAAGTAAAGCAACATACGTATAGCTTAGACATTATAGAATAGCAATATAAGCTTTAAAAAAGTTTTACTCGCCTTTAATTATCCGAAAAAAATGTTTTTTTACACTACTATCGGCCGCTCCATGTTAAAGCTACGAGAGGAAAAGCGACATAGCCTGCGGCGGACTCAACAATGCATCCACCAATAGAAAAGTGATACCCTGTTGTCCGTACTCTGAATACTACGTATTCATATAGGACTCTAGCCAACTCCAGCGACGCAAGAATGGTTGTCGTTTGTGAAACAGCCTTCTGTTATCGAATCTTTGAAAATACCAAGGTTCGTACTTACTCCAAATTTTAAGGTGATTATCCTCAATGGATTTTGTGACGCATCTGAAAAAGGATTTGGTGCTGTCATATACACTGAAGTTTACTCAGAATCTGGTGAAAGTTCCAGTCGACTTCTTTGTAGTAAGTCGAGAGTTGCTCCTATCAAAACTCTAACAATTCCTAGATTAGAGTTATCCGCCCGTCTGCTCCTAGTGAAATTTATGCGTAAAGTGACCCAGTCCCTCAAGATCCAGATTGATGAAATAAACCTCTGGTCTGACTCCACGATTGCTCTAAGTTGGATAAAAACTTCACCACACTTACTCAAAACCTTTGTTGCTAACAGAGTAAGTCAAATTCAAGAACTGCTGTCTACAAACTGTACATGGGAATTCACTCGATCTGAACTGACCCCAGTGGACCCTTTATCACGTGGCTTAGACGCAACATCTTTAATTGACTGTAAACTGTGGTTCGAAGGTCATGGTATTTCATCATTGCTTAACAATGGTGATATAAGTTTCGATGAAAAGTTTGAAAAAACATTCAAACAAGAATTTAAAGCTAAAACTTCTCCTAGTTTAATTTCAAAAAATGAATGTGATTTCTTTGATTATATTGTAAACTTGTCCAATAACTTTGAAAATAATTCGTATTACAGCATTTATTTTTAGGTTTGTAAGCAATTGTAAAAATGTAAGTAAGTTAAGTGGACCTCTGTCTACTGAAGAATTTTAGAGATGCCAAATATGCCTTAATCAAACATTTTCAAGGTAAGAATTTTTCTGCTGAGATAAATGCTTTAAAGAAATCGTTGCCAGTCCAACCCAAGAGTCATTTAAGGTTTCTTAACCCTTTTCTTGACGAAAATGGGTTTTGAGAGTTGGAGGACGATTGTCTAATTCTGATCTGGCCTATGACCAGAAACACCCCCTCATTTGCCTAAAATTGAAAATCTAACTAAGGTAATATTTTTGCACTTTCATTTATGTAATCTACATGTTGGCCCTAATGGTCTACTAAATGCAGTAAAACAACAATATTGGCCGTTAAACGGACGTAACACTGCACGAAAAATTGTACATGAATGTGTAAAATGTTTCGAAGTGAAACCTACCGGTGTAAATCAACTAATGGGTGAACTTCCAGGTGAAAGACTAAAGCCCAGTCCCCCATTCACTCATGTGGGTCTCGATTTTTGTGGTCCTTTTCATATAAAATTTAAAGGGCAAAGGAAAGGAACTTACCAAAAAATGTATGTTTACTTATAAAATGCTATTCTATGCAAAGAACTGTTTCAATGTAAACTATTGCATATTGTATAATTGTTTTGAAATAAAAATATTTCAAGGCTGCCCGGGATGTCAGCGATCTAAATGCTCCATAGAATTAAGAAGAGCCTTGAATGTTATTATTTCTTTTATCGTCTACGAATTGGCAACCAAAGAAAATGCATGGGAGTTCAGTTGCGCCACGGAGTAGAAAGAAGGAGAGAAATGTTCTACGGATGCGCTTGTTTGAAAGTGGCAACGAATTCTCACCGCCGCCAGGGGAAAAGCTCCCTACTTCCTACGGGAGTCAATGTAAATGATACTGAATCTGTCATCTTTTTAAATGCTGCTATGGGAAAGAAAAAATTTTTTTTCAACTGGATTTTGGTGTAAACCATCGATTAACATTATGAACTAAATATGACTTTGATCCCACTGAAATTTTGCCGTATTTTTTAAGAAAGATGTTTAATCGACCGCATCTAGCTACTTGCCAAATTTGACATATATGCGACTGTATGTGACATTTTCTTTGCATTGTACGATATAATTTTTGCTGAGAATCAGTTCTCTAAATTGTTGATAAATTAAGCATGAGGCAAAAAATTAATTTTGTCAGTATTTAATTTTGTTATTAATTAAATATATTTAGTAGACAAAATAATTATTAGTTTAAATATATTTATTAAATATATTTAGTTCATAATGTTAATCGATGGTTTGAGCAAAATTCCAATTTAAATAGAAACATTCTTGCCAACAGCAGTCTTTAAAAAATGAGATTCTGTCAGATTTGGCAAGTTGGTAAGTGCATTCGATTAAACCTATTTCTCAAAGAATACGGCACCTATTTTCGTGGGATGAAAATCATATTTAATTCATAATGTCAATCGAAGATTTGCACCAAAATCCAGTTGAAAAAAAATTTTTTTCTTTCCCATATCAGCATTTAAAAAGATGACAGATTCAGTATCATTTACATTGACTCCCGTAGGAAGTAGGGAGCTTTTCCCCTGGCGGCGGTGAGAATTCGTTGCCACTTTTAGATAGCAGAGATTTAGCTCCTCCCCTTTAACCTCCTTGAGTTGCGCTGACGAGCTTTCTCGCCAAGTATATAACTTTGTTCCTTGTTCTCTTTAACATTGCTACTAATGTTACCAACCTATGTTGGCTTTAAATAAAATTATTTTATACAGTCCACTTCTCATTCACTAACGGCCATCGACAATATTTTTTGAACTAATTTTTTTTTTTTTTAATTTGCCGAATACAAATTCAAGTGAACTGTTTGAAAAAGATGTTCTCCAAATTTCAGAATGTTATCTTTGTTAGTTCTTGAGTTATAAGAATTTGAACTCACGAAATCCTGAAAAATTGCATCATGGCGAAAATCGCATTTAAAATTTTTAAGTTAAAATTAATATTGATTAACTGCAGAAATACCTTTTAAAAGCATCCAGTTGAAGTGTATAGAAATAAAATAAAACAATTAAAATATATTTCTCTAAAATTAATGCAAAAAATATCAAATAACATCCGAAACAACTCGCCGAAGAATGTTTGTTTACATTTTAAGCGAAGTCGTTGAAATGGCAACAGCTGCCTGGCGGCTACATTTTCAAAACAACACTCAACGAAAATTATCATATCTTCCGTTCTGATTAAGATAGAAACAAGATTCAAACGTCATTTTAAGGAGGAGAAAACAGAAATTTTTTTGAAATTAAAAAAAAAAAAAAAAATGCTAAATTTGACGATTTTTGTGTCCCAGACCCCCTTAAAGTTCACCAGCTCGTTTTTTTGCTTTAGCGGCCCTTTCTTCAAACATTAGAAATAGATGGCCCGCTCCCTTTCTGCATTCGAACTCTAGAAATTTTGCTCCTGTCATCTCGGCGGTCTTGTATTTGGTAGTTTTACGGAAATTATTTCTTTTTTGATAATAAAAGAAAAGTCTGGTTTATATGGGCTAGAGTCCTATATGAATACGTAGTATTCAGAGTAGCGACAACAGCCGAGTTTGAATAGGACAACCGGTTGCAAGCAGAAACGGGGTTGCCGTGAAGCTGCAAGTTTGGCTTCGTACTCGCCAAGGGTTTCATTTTTAAGAAATAGTCACAAACGGTCTGGTGTAACGGTGAGCGTGAACAAGAGCAGGAGAGGTCTTAAGCTCTACACGAATGCGATAATGCGTGATGTTTGTAATTCGTTCGAATTTGATTTTAACTTTAATAAAAGCAAAAGGTTAGCAGTATTAAAAAAGTAACCTCTGAAAAACGATTAGTGTTCCAATGTAATGATACTCTTAAGGTTTTAAAACAACGAAAACTGTATTTGTTTTTAATTGATTCAAAGGAAAGGAAGAAATAAAAATAGTAGGTGAATGAATACTAACTAGTAAATAAATTCAGTTTTTGTTTTATTATTAAGTTTACCATTAGGAAGATTTTTAAGTACAACAATATTTCGTTCTTGATATCAAAAGCTAAAAAAAAAAAAAAAAACTGTTATTTATTTACTTTTTTTAAATCTAGATTTCAATCTATCCTAAATGTTTCACAGTTAAACAAAAAATAAAATTAAAATATGAGTAGGAAGAAATTTGAAAGAGTAATTAATGCAATAGTATCCACTCAATAATGTCATCACTTCCAGAGAAAGTGATTTTCATAAATTAACGACTGACTATTCAGAAAAAATTTCTAAATTAAGTTTTTAAAAAAAATTTAAACACATTTTGAGTTTAAAAATAGAACGAACAAACTCTTATCGAATTTTCATGTGTGTAATAGTGTCATAATATTCTCCTGTTACAATTTTGTAAATTTAATTCATGTGAATCAACTACAAGGCTCCAATATCAGTTTGTTTTTGTGTAAATATCTAGTAAGTTTTTGACTAATGTAGAAGTTGCAGTGATACTTTGATCAGTTTTCCTGGACTCAAAAACTCTCAAAATATAAGATATAATACAGATTTTTTGTTAAAAAAATCTAACAGACGAAAGTGTTGTCTGGTAATTAAAAAAAAAAAAACATTTCTATTTTAGAAACCTGATAACATTAAGCAATGTGATAATTTTGACATTCATACAAATGAGTAAACTCTGGACCAAGTGAGTATGAAAAATATAAACCGTGATCACATTAAGAGGACTGTATCAGAAGCATATAGAAGGTTCAAACAAGGTAACCTTTCTCCCCCTCCCCTTCCAAAAAAAAAAGTGGGGAGGCCAAGAGCATCATGGCATTTCAGTCGCTTAGCGGGCACTTATGGTTCAAAGATCAATTTGTATAAAGTTGAGAACTGAAATTATTTTAAGAAGTGGTAATTTTCATTTTCAATCAGACGTATGTAAAAATATTCAGCAATTAATTAAGTGTTGGGGGGGGGGGGGGAAGGATGTAATTTAAGGTATTATACATTTTGAACACATAGGAATGACAAAGAACTGTATCTATTATTTTATATTTATTTCTCTGCATTATACATCATACAAAAATTTTCAACAATGTTTACATATCAAAACAATACTGGATAAAAGTTTAGTAGACATTTTTTTAATGAAACAAAGTCAAAACCATCCAGAGCGTCAATACAGGACTTTTAGATAAATTCAATTTTTGCTGGAAAAAATGTTGAAACTTATATTAACAGATATTTCTAAAACAATTTAGTATGAAGAAAATTTATTTTTGCAATACGTAGAGTATTCAGTTCAATGGCACAAATGTTACAACATTAAAGATCTTTATTAAAGTAAGATTGATCAACAGTTTATTGCACAAAATTTACAAATAACTTCAGATACTTGTTTCGAATTTCAAGAAACCCTCTTTTCAATGCAACGGAAGTATGAGCTTTAGGATGACAAGTCGTCATTTTTTGCTATAAGTATGCTTAAACTTTATTTAATTTTCAGAATTTCCTTTATTTTCATGCAATCAAAGCAACACTGAAACCAATTTTTTCATGAGCTATCAAAATAAAATACAGAGTACCAAGACAGGATAGTGCGGCTATAATTTTTTGAGGCAAACTTATACTTTTGATTCAGATAAAAGCATGGGGCATGGGCCCAGTACCGAATCTGTAGCTTAAGTTACACGAATCAAGTTACACTATGCAATCTGTGTTGTCACGATTAATCCTTGATGTACATCCAGCAAACCATGGCAGTAGATGTTCTGTTGTTCACCGAGACGGGATTTCCATGCCAATAGCCTATGCATAAATAATTTAACAATAAAATTCATTTTCATAATGATTTTACATATATAAACTAAACAATATTTGATGGAAAATCATACTAAATGGTTTCTTTCCTCTAAATTCCATTAAAACTAACCGGCAAGCATTAAAGGCACATAAAAATATTTAATGTGCCCTTTTTTTTTTAAAGAAAAACAGGGCACAGGAAATATTTTAGGGTCAGGGTTGGATTAAGACATCACAGGGCCCCAAGGCCAAATTCTTTTTTAGTCCCCTATACTCAAGCTTTACAGTTCTTACGTGTGGAATAAAAAAATTTTAGCCAATGAATAGAACAATTTTAGATATTTGGAGGCCCCTAAACTGTTGTGGCCTAGTTGGCTTATTGAGTAATCCATAGGCGGCTTGCACAGGGGGGCCACTGCCCCCTCACTTCCAAAAGTAAAGAGACCTTGCCCCCTCACTTTTTAGAGTTATTAAGTAATAATCAGTTGAAAAATGAATTTTTTGCTCAGTCGATTGATTTATTCCACAAAAATTAAAGCTGATTATTCCAAAAATAGTCTTTTTTTTTCATGTTATTTCGTACAAATGGAGTCGACGGTGGTCATCCATCTTGACTTTTGTGTTTGTATTTGTCATATTTTAGAGATCATTTATTCAGTAATATTAAAAATCAATAAAGTAATCGAATATTTGCAATAGAAAAAAACAGTATTATAGATGCTGGCCCCCTTCCTAATTTTTTACCCCTCCCCCCAGCCAGTTATTGGAGGGAAAATCAAAATTTTTCCTCGTTCGGGACACAAAAGTTAATAGGGCCTTTTACTCAACGAAAAATTTTCGCACATATATATCTCTGTACTTCATAGAATATATAGATGTTTTCCATAACAATACGTAGTATACAGGTCCCCACAACATATAGGATATTGGTTTGACCAAATGGGTTTGAGGGGCTGGCATATAGGCCCTTCAAAATAGTTCTAGCTCTTATCAAAAAATTTCTCATCTTGGCCTGGCCCTGCGAAAGGGGAGGGCAGCCTAGGCATGGCCCCTGGGCTCGCTAAGTTAGAGGGGCCTGTCAATTTTAGTTTTCCACCATCAGTGTCCATTTTAGGAACTTTAGGACAGTAGAGCATAACTTAAATTTCTAAATCGGGCCCTGAACATCTGGATGGGCCCCATTGAAAAGTGTATCGAAGTACTGTATAGTTGAAACTACAAACTTTGATTTTCAACTTCATGATTTCCACATTAAAATCATACTTTGTTATAATTTACTATTTCTTCTTTGATTTTGCTCCCCCCCCCCTTCCAAGGTGGGGACCCTACGGCTCTAGGCCGAGCCTCATGGACTTCTTGGTAAATCAAGCCCCTCTCATCAATGGTAAATGCAACCCTGGGTAAATGCAAGGAAGAGAATCGGGGCAGAAAGTGTCTGGCTCCCGTCGCCAGAGAATTTCTTTCATATCCCTGCTCTGGGCTATACTCTGGACTACTTTTCTAGATCGCTCTCCTGGGGTGTTGACCCATGGAGTTTACCCCCTGCTGCCCTCCTTCTCTGTGACTTGGTGACGTCGGACCAAAGGAAGGAACATAAAGGAGTGCAACGATAAATTGCTATGTGCTATAGGGGTCTGGAAATATAGTACAAAACACTTCGCACCCAGAAAACAAAGAATGCATTTTCATAAACTCATCACCTCTCCATTAATAATAACAATAACTGATTTAAACATCTGTATCTGTTATTACTGTGATCAATACGTTAAGAGATAGAAGTTTTCAAAAATTCGTATACTTTTTGCTAATTTGTTCACAGTAAGCCCAAAAGGGGACCACACACTTGTTTAATGGCGTAAAAGAGAGGATCTTCTTTCTTTTTCCATGATAAAAGAATCTCAACGACAAGTGCCATAAATTTTGTTATCCCGTTAAAGATTATAGACCAGCAGGAGAGACGGAATAATTTAAGTTTTAAGTTGAAAAGATAGAAAAAAACTCCTTTGGCGAAATAGTGAGAAAAACTATTCAAGTTTATTCAAATGATTTTTTTTATTTTTATTATTCTAATTTTTCTTTATATCATCAAAAACCTCAGACCCGTCACAACTTCGAGAGGGGGGGGGGGGGATCTCCGACCATCAAAACTTGAAATCTTTTTTTTTTTTTTTAGTTGAATACTTTTTTAAAACTTTTGAGGTTTGAAAATTTCGCCCCCCCCCCCTTGCTGGCTACACTGCTAAAATGTAAAAAATAATTAAATTGAAGGACGAGTAACAATATTTTAATTAAAAACGTCAGTAAAACTTCCAAGAACTTTGATTTTAACACACATCACTAAGCTTAAAATAATATTTTATATGGCATATTATATTGTGGTATGTTATGTATGACATTTATTTCTAAAATCGAATGCGAAATTGACCTTTCTGATTTATATACAGTCGACGCTCGTTATAACGACCACACGTTATAAAGACCATCCCAATATAACGACAGGTGAGAAAACCCCCAACTGTATCCCAATATACTCTATGTTCTACCTCTTACAGCGACCACTCATTATAAAGACCGTTTTCTGTAGGACGGAGACGGTCGTTATATCGAGCGTCGACTGCATAAACAGAAGATTGTAGAAGTAAGGTGATAGCATTTTTATTGCTAATTGATTTTGAATAAATTTTTATTTTCATAGCTCACAATAATAATGTTGTGTAATGAATACTAGAGCTCTAAAAATATACAGAACATGAATAAATAATTATACAGAAAAAGTAAACAAACAAATGCATAAACATATTGGAAAAAATAGTTAAATGAACCAATTGCATTTTACTCGCAACATGGCGGGCTAGACTTTGGAAACCACTGCTCTATGGGATATAATGCATTTTACCTAAGCTCATAGTTATTTTAAATAAAAAATAGATTCTCTCATAAAAACTCAAGTTTTCAATGATTTTACAAATATAAAGTAATAAACATTTCACAAACTATGAAGTGTCTTCAAAACAAAGTAGCAAGCATTAAAAATTCATATAAATATTTTTCGCTGTTGTCCGTACTCTGAATACTACGTATTCATATAGGACTCTAATATGGGCCAGCCCTTTTTGGCCCAGGAAAGCACCGACCCTTCTGGCATTTTCCCAAATTCCCACATAGCCAGTCCGCCGCTGGCTGGGGTCCGTGGATGGCTGAACTTTGGGAACCTCTGGGTTACATAATTGGATTTTAGAACTAATGATTAATGACCTATTTAAAATCGGGACTGCATTCATTCATCTGTTTACTTTCTTCGAAGGAGAACATATAGCAATGGCGTTCAAATTTGACACCTCTGCATTAATAAAATCTACGCTTAAATTCACAGACGATAAATGAAAAATGTAGCAATGAAATATTTATTCTATGTACCATTTTATTTCATTGTTGTTGCTCATACGATCTTAATTGCTATGGAAAAGCTCAGATTTTCATTTTGATTGCATTGACACTGCAAAGCGATAAATGGCGAACTAATTCGTCAAGACCCTTTTGCTGCCCCAGAACAAAATGTATTGTAATGAAGCGATGGTGTTCAACGAAGAGACGATTGGCAACAAATCATATTTATTTTTTTTAGTAACAACGCAATGGGGATATACCCGCTTAATACTAAAGAACACTACAAGTATGAAAAAAATAAACAAAATTATAATATTCCGACGACCAACTACATCATGGCGAATTGTAGGCTGCCCTAGTAGCACATAACGTACGGCGATATCGCAGAAATTTCAATATATAAATTCATTTCTGAAAGTAGAAATGAAGTTAATTATCCTTTTTCTTTTTTGAAAAAAATAAAGTTTTAAGGTAAGCTTAGCTAGTCTACGGCCGCTAACATTAGCACCTGCGTTTGTTTTCATTTTTTAGCTGTTGTTATCATTGTTCTTCTTCTTTAGCTACAAGTATTCCATTTGTTTTTCATTTATATATTTTTTAAAGATTTTATGTCATATCAAGTGATAAAATATTTAAATTAATTTTAGTATTGACACAAATGCATGCTACAAGCTTATTTGCACTCGTATTTAGTTGAAACCGTTTTATTTGTATAAGAATTTCTTTTCTGAATGGCAATTATGTTGGCAGATCTCGCGTCATCTGAGCTTGCAGTAATGGAGAATGGATAACTGGTTTTTGATGTTTTATAACTAAATTTCCTTGTTGTGACAGACTTAAAAATTGATTCTTTACTTGTATTTTATGTCTTTAAAATCTGATATATTCCATAAAGTAAGAAAATTCCAAATAAAAGTTTTTGCACTGTCCGATGAACTGGCAGTTGAATGACTTGACCTGCAAGTATGCGTTGTCATTTTAGCACTAAAGATGAAGAAACTAAGTCTGTTCCAAGTGGAGTAAACATTTGGAGCGCTGCTAGTATTCCAACTCCTAATGTCTTAAAAACAATCGAAAACCCTAATGGTAAGTTTAATTTTCAATCGCTTTTAATATTTGAAATAAAAATTATTATTATAAAACGTTGTTTTTTCCTCCTATTCTGACTTTGAAAAAAAAAGAAGTTTCTTATATGAGGTCAGGTAATTGACAGTTGACATGAGAGAATTGTAAATGTTTAAAATTAATTTTTGAATTTTTGTCTGACGTTTCATGATAATATAGTAGAAATATTGAATAAATTAATGTGTATATGATGTTTAGAAAATAATGTGCTCTAGCGAAATCGCTATCATCGAGACTGAGATTGATAGTTGTGAAGAGTTCTTAGTTGTCTTGATATTCCTGATAAAAAATATTTTGCCTTGATTTTTTATTTTTTGTTCTGATAATCTTGATTTGTTTTCCAATCTATTTCTGAGCTGCCAGCACGTTTTCAGTCCGTCCCGAAGCAAAAATTGACCTAAGTTCTTTAAAAAGGGGGTCTCGAAAGAAAATTTTTAAGGTTTTGAATAAGTGATATATCTGATTCATAGGTCGATTCTTACCTTTTAATCATCTGAAAAATTATTTTCATATCCTAAAATTATTTTTGCCAAGTACAAGTTAACTATGCTGAATGAATATTAGACATTTGATTAGCTTTTTTTTTTTTTTAATTATTTTTGCTTAGAACAAGTAACTGTTGGATGAAAAAACTACACCTAACCAATAGCTTCGAACTCTTTAACTGTTGTGTTCTCATTTGATTCATTAGTGGTTACTGGGAAAATAAAAAGTGAGACTTAATTTTGAAAAGAAGAAAAAAAAAAAAAAAAAAAAACAATTTCGGACATTTAGGGACTTGAAACTAAAATATCGGGCAGTTAAAAGCTGCTCTTTTTTTACGCCAATGTTAAAAAAACATGCAATAGGGTCTGTCGAGGTAATTTTGGTATAAAATTGAAGGGGCAAGTGGATAAAGGTGATATGTGACAATTTTGGAAAAACAAACTTTTTAACATGGATGATGGTGAAAAGGTAATAAATTTTTTTTAAAGCTTTTTCTAGAAATTTAAAATATTGTCACATATCACCTTTATTCTCTTGCCCCTTCAATTGTGTTTTTTAGTTAACACAATTGAACACACACTAATTTGAATTTGTGTAAATCGGCGAAATTCAAATGTCACATATCACCTTTATCCACTTGCCCCTTCAATTACATTTTATTAAATAAAATGAAAGCTAACAATTTCTTACACCTGCAAAAATTTACAATCATAAACATCAACATTGCCTATGAGTAAATGGTGAAAACCTAATGATAGCACTTATTTCAATCGATTTTAAAAAATAGTTTAATACTTTAACAGTGAAATGGACAAGCAAACAACTTACTTTGAAATAGTGTGGCTAACTAACTTTCCACTGTATGTTTTCTAAATTTATTTATCTCTACATTACATATGAAGGGCCAGGGGGAAAAAGATGAAAGTGCCCAAATAGTGATTTCGAGAAAAATGAAAAACAAAGTTTGATTTCTATTAACTCCCTTTGTTGTTAATAGAGTCTTCATGCACATTTCGGTCAATTCTCATCTTTTTCCCCCCTTGTTGTTCTACCAGATAATATTACTCCTTCATAGCCCCTAGATAGCTCTAATATCTCAAAATCAACGAAAATGTGACTTTCATCTTTTTCCCCCCTGGCCCTTCATATATTTACTTTAATTTTTCATTGATTTAAAATATTTATCTTAAACAGTTTTCATGCAATCAATGATTTAAAAACATTGGTAATTTGGGTGTACAATACAGGGATCTTTCGAGAGAAAATTTGGATCCGTTTGAACGGACACTTCACAAAAATCTGGATCAAGCAAAATGGACCCTTCACAAAATGTTCTTCAAACAAAAGGGACCCTTCACAAAATGCTAACAAAACATACCTTTTACAAATTATTCATTGAAAAAGCGAATCTGAAATCAAAATAATGCATCTTGCAAAAGCCCACAATTTTTGGGACCTTCTAAGAAGTAATAATTCAAATTCCAGCCAGATGGTTGGCCATTAAGTTTCTCGCTCTCCAATATTTTCAGAAATCGAACCACAAACAGTTAATGCAGAACATTTGTCCGAGTGGGAAGTGTTCATACTTTGTCTGGACAGGGTGTCCGCGCATATGGAAAGTCATGGAAAGTCAGGGAAAGTCATGGATTTCAAATATGATCGAAATTGGTCATGGAAAGTCATGGATTTCAGCGAAAAATGTCCAAAAGTCATGGAAACTGACTGTTTATCATGGATTTTAGCGCTCCGGACCGATTGAAATTTTTCCCGCGATCTCGGAAGAACGAAAACACTTCCGCCGTCATTCTACTTCGTTATTGGGTGCAATCTGATTTGTCAATTACAATTTCCAACAAGTTGCATTGTGTTGACCAATCAGATGAATTCTCAACGTTAAAACCGTGAGCGGCGAATTTTGTGTAACTGCGCATGTGCGCAAACTCCGTCATCTGATAAAATCTGACCTTGAACGACAAAAAAATAGACTCGATGGTTTTTTTGATATTTTTTTCCCCGGCATAGGCAGATTTGCCTTTTACATTTGGTCTCCTCCCCCCCCTACCCGCTTCATTTGATTCCTTTTTCTTTTAAAACTCGTTTGAATCTTTTTCTTTCGAGGAGTTTTATGCAAAAGAAAAACAAATTAAAAAACGATGTTGAATTTTAAAGAATCGTGTAGGTAGGGGGGGAGGGCAGGAACTCAACGAGTTCCGTTTTGAAGTCAGATTTCGCCTCACTCATATCAGGATCTAAACTTACAGTAAAATTTATGGACAGACAATTCATTGCTACATGAAAGTACGTTTGAGGACAAGCACGGTGGGGAGGAGGGTGTCGGTAGGAAAAGATCGTTTTTTGACCTCAAAAGCGAACGGACTTCTGTTGCTGTGAAACGCAGTCGCCATGTTTGGTCATTTGCTTTGCAAGATAGAATATTAAGTGCGTAATTTTCCAAAAACAAAGCAGAGTTCGTTTTTTTTTTTTTTTTTTTTTATAATGTCATGGAAAATAGTTCGCAAAAGTCATGGAAAGTCAGGGAAAGTCATGGAATTGAAAAGTCCAGGTTGAGCGGATACCCTGTCTGGAATCACAAAGAGTACATACAGGAGATGAAACAATATTATAACGGAAAAGATAAGCACAAAGTCAGTTGTGCCCTGTTAAAAGTCTGAAAGTGGCCGTTGCCACTGAACGTGGGGCGTCCGGAACACAACCTGAGAAGGAGACGAGATCTCTCCAGGGCTTATCATGGGAATCCCGAGCTGCAACACTACAAAAAGAATGTCTGAAGACCCTGTTGATCTTGAGTTTCAAATTATATGAAGTTAAAAAAGTAAAGAAGTTAATCATTTATACATACCTGCTAATTTTACACACAAAAAAAGTCCTCACACTTCCTGCCTTTGATGCTTTTTAGCGATAAATCTTTAATGTAGTCAAATTTAGCACTTTTTGTTGGTTTCTTTTTAAAAAATTAATAACTTAAAAGGTAGTTGTTTTGTTTTAATAATTATGCTTGTTTGTTTTATCACATATACAATTCAAAATGATTTGCTGCCATGTTGCTGTAATAGATATCTCTGTAAATGCAGGGTAAAGATTTATTTGTTTTAATTATTATAAATATTTAAACATCTTGAGAGAGATATACTAAAAATGTATTGTTAACGTTTTAATAAGTTTTTTCCTAAGGATCACAATACACTAACCAAAAATCTAATAAAATTGCCATAACGTATCTGTTCGAATGCACAAAAATAAAAAAAATTAAGTTGATGACTTTTCTTGGACATACACAGGGCTCCAGTTTTTTGAAAAAAACTAGTAGCCAGCAAAAATTTCTGGTAGCCAGAAGTGCTGGGCGATGTTGCAGATTTTAACATCGCGATTCATCACCAGTATAACATCGATTTGCCGATATATCACTATGTTTTTATGCATTTTCTTTTCATTTAATTATGGGGGTTCAGGGAGGCGGCTTTCATGGTGTTGCCCCAGTATCCTTCGTCTCTCCCCTCGGGGTTTTATTTGGGATGATTCTAAATAATGAAAGCATACCTGTCAAAATCATGAAGTGAGAAATCATGATTTTTTTCTAAGAAGATGAGAAGAGTTCTAAAAAGAAAGAATGCCCTTTTCTGATAAGAAAAAGGCATTTGTGTCTAAAATAACTTTTAACCTGAAAGGGCAATTCTTTAAAGGAAATTGTAGACAAAAACATTGCAAGCGATTAAAAAAGAGCAGAGCGAAATGTTTTCTAAAAAGCTTGACCTGTCTCTAAGGGGAAAAAGGTATATAAACTATTAAGGGAAAAGAAAACCTAACTCAGTAGGACTAATAATTTTATCATCTAAACTCAGGATTGTGTAGTTACTGTCTAAGACAGCTCTAAATTAAGGGTGGAGGACTCCTTTACTCACTTTCTAAATGCTTTTTAAAAAGTGTGATAATCATCAAAGTCTGAGTTAGCCAGTCATTATCAATAGTAAAATCCAAACAAACCAGTCATCAAAAGTTATGGAAAAAAATGTTAAGTTGGATTGTAAAAAAAATCGCTAGTTTTAAAATAATTCATTTGTCAAATTTCAGGAAAAATGGCTGAAATTTGATAAAATAAACTGCTAGTTTTTTGATAAATTGCTAAAAAGTTAAAACTCATTAGTAGAACTGAAAAAAAAAAAAAAAAAAAAAAAAAAGATTATCTTTTTTTTAAATCGTAAAAGCTAAACAAATTTTCAAAAATATTAGGAAAAATCAAACAATAATTAGCATGTGGGCAATTATTTGCTCAAAGGAAAAAAAAAGAACTTACCCCCCCCCCCCGCTCCCCTCAGAAACTCGGTCTTAAATTTTCCCATGGGCAACTACCACACAAAGTTCTTTGCAATCTGTTGAATCAGTTTGCTAAAGTATACCTGCCGACCTCTTCAAAGAAAAAATAGAAAGATTTATGAAAAAAATCGGAAGATCTCTTGAATATAATCACTTGAATTCAAAATAACTTAAATGTTTCATTAAAATGATCTGTTAACTAAAAAAAAAACACTAAGAGTTTCATTAAAATGTTAAAAGTAACTTTGTCCATTGTCCAATGAGCTTCAAAATACATTTGCATTTATCGCTTCTTTTTGCAATTGCTATTCATTTCTTTTTCCCGAAACAAACTCTTTGAAAATAAGAGATAGACGCTGAGATTTTAATATTTTGGGGTAAGATATTATAAAGTTGATTTAGTCTCCTCCTCTGCAGGATGTGCTCTGAAACTTCATTTTCCGCTTTATCTTTGGCAGAAAAAAAGTTTTAAGACTGAAAAAAGAAGTAATGCAAAAAGTTTAAAAAAGAAACTGAAAACTTAGTCGCCAGGTCAAAATCTTTGGTCGCCAATGGCGACCGGGCGACCGTATTTCACGAGCCCTGGACATACATGACATATCAAATTATCGGTACTATCTATTTATTATTAGAAAAAAATAACAAAAAATAAAGGTGTGCAAGGGTCAAATAATTGTTTAGGATCCTCTAAATGCAGAACATTAAAGCATCAAATTTTTAAGTAAATGTCAAGATAAAGGTTTGAATATTATATTTTCCCGGACAACCACGACATTGAACAGAATGAGATTTATTAACATGAAAGAGATTTATTTCCCATTCCTGATTACAATAGAAGGTATTTCAAAGTTGTAAATGTTTTGTCACAAAAATACTTTTTCCCCCATAAGTAAGTGGTTGTAATTTTGTGCTACTTTTGCTCTGTTTTTAGTGTTAGTTATCTTAATACTCATACAAATTACTGTTCATGTTAGTTTATTATTTCTATTACACCTTTATTCAACCTAAGCATGATAAAATTAACCCGTTAATGCCTAGCGTCCCTTTTTAGGGACGGTCCAAAGAGTGTCTGAATTGACCAAAAATGAACATTTAAACCAGATAATAGTGTTCAATTATTACTTTGGTATTGCTTCAATCAGGGACCGCGCTTAGGATTTTTAGTTGTTAGCCAGTAAATTAGCCAAATTTCAATTGTCTTAGCCAAACTTCGAGAGTTATAGTCAAAGAATTTTAATTATTTGTGTTTTAAATGTAATACATGTATTTTTCCCCAAGTGAACATTTCTGACAATTTTCCATTCGCCAATACTTTAGCCGAATCAGAGTTTTTTTCGCCGAATTTTCTATTTTATCGCATTTGGCGAGGTGGCGAATGCTTAGCGCGGCCCCTGCTTCAATTCATTCTTAACAGATTGCAGCACATAACCATTGTGAAGTGTGTTCTGTAGCCGTGTAACGTGTAATCAGTATAAAAAATGTCTTTGAAAAAAAAAAAAGGCATTAATAGGTTAAGTAAGATGGTTATTGAAACCTTGCTTTGCTCTCTAACCATTACTATATGGGCGATTCTCTGTAAACTCGTCATTCTTCACTCGAAATCATGGTTCTCATGGTTTTTTGAAATGTTCGTATAATTATAATACTATTGCTCAGAAAATGAATCTATTACTTTGGTTTGAAAGAGGGCCAATTGAAGTTTATGATTTTCTGATAAATCATGATAGGGGGTTACTCCCCTGCCTAGTATAACTAGGCAGGGGACTGTGCTAGGTAGCTGTATTTTTGCCCTTTGTAGCGTAATATCTGCAAAACTATTGGAACATAATTAGTTTCAAGACTACCTATAAATTTAGGCAGAAATCGTGGACATAATAACTAATATGTTTCATATTTAAACTAATTGCCATTAATAAAATCACTTCCCAGAGGACTGTTTTCGCAACGATCACGATGCATACTTTCAGCACAAATGTGGCTCTCGAACTAAACAAAGTGACGTTTCAACACCGTTCACGGCGATTTCGTCAAATTCACACTGATTACTTTAAACTTCATGCCAAAAAGAATTTGCAAAAGTTATAGATTTTTCGTATTACAGCTTTGAATTTGTTGCAGGGGACTGTTCGAAAAAACTCTGGACAGAATTTACTTGACAATTTTAAGTTTTAGAAATACGTAATTATACTTTATTTCATAAGAAAAATATAGCTTCATTATTCTATTTTTAGATATTAATTGCCAAATTTATGTAGTGTTAATAGGTTTTTTGAAATACTATCTTTAACAGTTAAACTATGGGATTCGGACAGCCAGGGGACTGTGTTTTTGGTGCTTAGATAATTTCTAGAAAAAAAAATTAAATTGTTATCGTTCCAAATACAATTGGCCCACAAAGTATTAATGCTTTTCTTGTATTAAGAGCGATAATTACTTAATTACACTTTATTATTTTAAAAATACTTGGTCCGGACAGCCAATTACCAGTTTACAGAGAATCGCCCATATCTAAATTCCCTCATCCATGGGGTAGTTTAGCCGCGGTCTGTCTAGTATTTTTCACAGGGTCCGTTTTTTGTTAAAAGTCAAATAATTTTTTCAAAGCTCATTGAAATTCTTAGGTGATGTTTTTGTGGCCTCCCCAATCTCTTTTTCCACCCTAGATTATGTTAAATTGTACTAAATATAAACTGAAGATGTTAAAAATATTGTAATAACACTGGTCGACAGTGGTTCACTAACAACAACCAAATTACTATTTTTATTACGTATTCATATAGTTATTTAAATACCTGCAAGTAAGAAAGTCCCACCACGTCTCAAACTCAATTTTCCGTAATAAAAAAATAATTTTTTACTATTTTTTTTATGATTTTCGCACGGAATGCCTATTTTTGGAGGGAAAAGGAGCAAAATATTAATTCCTAAATTTTTTTGGATGTGAAGGGAGACTCAAAGTCCGAAATCATGACCACCGATAACAAAAGGGGAACACGAGGGGAGTGTATCCCCTCAAAATATGCAAAAAATCATGAAAAAGTATCTTTTTATTCTGGTTTCTTTAATATGACGTTTTAAATTTTTTTTCTGGTGTAAAATCAGAGTATAAGACCCCCTCCTATTATTCCTATGCCCAAAAAAATTTTCGCGCTGTAAAATAAAATTAAAAAAAAAAAAAAAAACGATCTTATGACTGACGCACGCGTTGTATCAGAGGGTGGGGGGGGGGGGGGGGGAGGCTTTCGTCAAAAAGTGGAGAGTGATGGAGATTAAAGGGGCCATATTTGGATTTTGGAGATAATTTTACATAAGAACCAGCCAGAATACGCCGTCTTTCTGAAGACCTGCGATGTGTCTCGTATTTAGCGTGCGACAGTCATAAAATCGGTTTTTAATTTTTTTTTTAATGTGCGAAATTTTTTTCGGACGTAGGAATCATAGGAGGGGGTCCTATCCTCTGATTTAAAAATTGAAAAATTTTTTTTAAACGTCATTTAAAAAAAACAAGAATGAAAAGATTATTTTTTGGTGATTTTTTGCTCATTTTGAGGGGGTACACCCCTCTAAGAACCCCTTCTTTGCTATTAGTGATCATGGAGAGGAAAGGGGCCATATTTGGATTTTGGAGATAATTTTACATAAGAACCAGCCAGAATACGCTGTCTTTCCGAAGACCTGCGATGTGTCTCGTATTTAGCGTGCGACAGTCATAAAATCGGTTTTTAATTTTTTTTTAAATTTTTTTTTTAATGTGCGAAAATTTTTTCGGACGTAGGAATCATAGGAGGGGGTCCTATCCTCTGATTTAAAAATTGAAAATTTTTTTTAAACGTCATTTAAAAAAAACAAGAATGAAAAGATCATTTTTTGGTGATTTTTTGCTCATTTTGAGGGGGTACACCCCTCTAAGAACCCCTTCTTTGCTATTAGTGATCATGATTTTGAACTTTGAGTCTCTCTTGAAACTTCAAAAAAAGTTAGGAGTTGATATTATGATCCTTTCCTCTTGAAAAAAAGGTGTGTTTGATATGTTTTTTCAGTTATGTTTAGTACTTTTTAGAAATTCATAACAAAAAAACTTTACATGCTACAGCTTTTTTACTATTATTTTTGAATTCTACACTGCAAAATTAGTCAAAAACAGTTAATTTCATCTTTGTTAGGAAAAAAAAGTGAAAATTTGTCGACTAGTGTAATTGAAACGAAAATAAAATTCAGACATCGATTCAGTATTTCACTTTCTGACACAAGCCACTCTTAAAAAACACGGGATTTCATGGGCGATTCTTTGTAAACTCGTCATTCTTCACACGAAATCTGTCCGGGTATGGATTTTTGAAATGTTCTTGTAATTATAATACTTTTGCTCAGAAAACAAATCTATTACTTTGATTTGAAAGAGGGCCAATTGAAGTTTGTTTTTTTGATAAATTTTTTTGCAGAATTAGCCAAACCCAGATAATATAGACGAACTCGCGAACGTCGTTCGCAGAAAACTTTCAAAGTTTGCAGAAAATTTTTGCATTTTGTTAACAAAGTTATAAATTTAGGAAGTTTTCTATCTGAAATGTGTCTTGATTTTGTTCATTGTGGGGCAGTAGCTTGTTACATACGAAACTGACACATTCATTAATCATGACGGATTGACAACCAACCTCATGGTAGAACCTGCACTTCATACAACTTGATATTTTTGTTGTTGGTAGCACTTTAGGATTCAGAAGCCCCCTTTTTTTTGCAGAAAATTTTAAAGAAATTATTTAAGTTTGCAGACAGTTTTACATTTTATCTAAGTCTGGAATTAGCGGATTTGTGTATTAGCCCTTGTTTCCTTCAGAAAAGGACTCAAACAATTAAGGGCGTTTGCATTGAAATATGCTATGCGTTTTTTGATTTCAGATTTGCTTTTTCAACGAATTTGTGTAAGGTCTATTGATCAGCATTTTGTGAAGAGTCCCTTTTGCTTGATCGGCATTTTGTCCATTTTGCTTAAGCAGCATTTTATGAAGAGTGTTTTGTGAGGGGTCAGTTAACGGACCCAAATTTCCTGACCCCTGTTTGTGTATAGGGAAATTTATATGGCCATTTATATGCGACTGCGTCTTTAAACATGGAAATTGGAGAAAATTGTTCAAGAAAGTTTCAATGCTAAGCTGGAACAAAAAAAAAAAAAAGAAAATTAGGGTTAGTTCGGGTAAGTGGGCCACCCCCTTCAAACCGAAATGCGCTAATGGTTTTTACACTTTTTTGTACTGATCATGTCAAATTTCATCACAGTGATTACTTTTGCATATATTTGGGTTTCATGGAACTTTTTTTTTGACTCATATAATTTATGTCAAAAAAATTTCAAAAAAAAAAAAATTTTGTGAGTTCAAGCAACAGTTTTCAAAGAAGTGTTCAATGTTAGTTTTTATTATTTTTTCTATATTCATCAAGTGTTCTTGTAGAGTTTAACCTAAGTACATATTGTAATAAGAATTTTTATGCAAAATATTATTAATGAGTGTTTAAGGGGATGGGGCCCACTTACCCCGTAGTTTTTCTCTATCATTGTAAGTGGATCCCCTCACTATGGTGTAAGTAGGCCCCCTCATAATAATGATGATTTCAAAATGAAAAGCTGTTTTGATGAAGCAGTTTTTACGATGAAATGAAAGATAATTATGGAGACCTAGAAGAAACTGATGATTCAGCTACAAAAACTGCAAAAGCTTTTAACTGTATTTGAAACTTGCATCAAAGAAAACCATTAAATATTATGAAGGACTAATTTTAAAATATGATACAATCGAAAAAAATTACTGCAAAATTTGATAGAAAGAATTGAAATATCTACACTTTTATTGGTTTAATGAAGATGATGTTAGAATTATAATTGAGGATGAAATGATAATGTTTCTCCCTCAGAAAACTTCAAATTGACGCTGCCATTAAGTGTTTCCCTTTTTTTTTCAACCAATATTTTTTTTCTATTTTACTATACTTTGTCAGGCAGGACCCGCAAATCCCTTTTCAAAATATGCTCCCTTTAAATATAAATAAATGGAAGGTGGCTCACTTACCCCTTTCTAGGGGGTAAGTGGGTCCCCCATGCCATTTTTTTAAGAATAAGATAGTTAAAAATATTTAAAGCATTTTTTTTAGTCAATAATGCTGATCTTGTGTTTATTAATAATGTCCAAGATAAAAATAAGTCATCAAATTTGAGCTGTTTTGCTTTAAAACTTTTGTATAAGGCTTTAAAAACTAACTTCTAAAAAGGGGCCACTTACCCTGACCCACCCCACAATGAATTTATTACAGGACCTGAAAGTTCAAATAGGTCAGTCAATTTTATACCCAAATTATCCTGACAGACCCTACTTGATTACAACATCGGATAATGTGCCTTTCATCAGGGCCACCAAGAGCTACGGTGGCCCCTAGTCAATTTGATCTCCGTGCCTTCCTCCCACCATAAAACTTATGAAATTTTCACTACCCTGAGTTTGATCTGGTGCCCCCAAAGAAGAAGGGGCTCCTAGTTTTTCGTCTACGGGTCATTCCATGTCAAGTGATCCAACGTTTTTTACCTTACATTTTTGTATTTCTTTCAAATTTGGCTCATCAATTGTACCCCTTGAGGTAATCAAAAGTCTCGATTTTTATCTCTATTATTTCTTCATTTATGAGACTTTGAACTTTGAAAAAACCCTCGTTTTTCCATGGATAAGAGAACGTACTATAACTCAGCACCAAATATAGATAGAACGATTTGGTAAATGGCATTTTAAAGTACGTTAGTTGCCGGTTAATTTGATATGCAACATGACTAATTTGATAAAAATTTTCTTTTTCAAAAAATGAAATTTAAATTTTAAATTCAAATTTCTCGAAAAACATATAATGAATTTTTTTCAAAAAATTTTCAAAAATTTTTGTGTATTTTATCTATGTTTGTACAAATTTTTAGATTGGGATCTCAATGGGATCATATTTTTTTGAATTTTTGAATAAAACTGTATAGGAAAAAAATGATATTTTTTAGATTCTATTTATTTAAATACTAAGTTATCTTGCTTGTGATGGTCTAAAAAGTAGTAAACAAGCATGAATATGTTTAAAGTGAGCTGGCATGAGCTTATAGAATTGTCAGGTTCACCCCCTCACCCCTTCCTCCCCGCACAACCACTCTTTTTTAATTCAAAACTGTTCAAAATGTTAAAAAAACCCTTTGATACAAAATGAATAGTAAACTTATTTGAAGTTGGTAAATGGGTTTCCTTATAACTAGACGAAGTATCCTCTCCTCCACCCAAATATACCATTAATGCTGTACTATTATGACATCTAACCCGGGGATTGAATTGACTATTATTTTTACTCTAGGTAAGTGAGCTAGCATTAACTTGTAAATTGGTCAGCTCCCCCTCCCTTTCTTCCCGACCCAACCATTTTCCCCCCAAACTGTTTCAAATGCTAAAAAAAACCTTTTTGATACAAAATAAATAGTAAACTTATTTATAGTTGGTAAATGGGTTTCCTTATAAAAAGGCAAAGTAAAACCCTTCCCCCACACAAATATACCATTAACGCTACACTAATATGACGTCTCACCTGGGGATTGATTTGAGGATTATTTCCCCCCTAGGTATGTACTGTTTTTCAGACGAAGTGTTTCTTTTTTCAATCTGACCTTCACAAAGTGTACTTCCATTCAATATCTGAATTTAAACTAATGATTCATTTCATCCCCTCCCCCAGCACCAATCTTCAATTTTGGAGGAAGAAAAGAAACGGATTGCCCCAAGATCATAGCAAACAGCAAAATAGCACTGTTTCCCCTTGTTCACATATTTTCCCATTATTTTCACACAAAACTGAAAAGAAATCAAAGTATCAGGTTATATGTCAGTCCCCATCACTGCCTTTCCTTACTCTTATTGGACACAGCTCATGAGCTAATAGGAAACAGTAACAAACAGAACAAACTGAAACACTACCAGACATCAGTAGAAACTAAGGCTTTGAAATGGGGTTAGGCGGGATGATAAAAAAATAAAAGTTTGGAGCGGGAAGGTAGGAAAAGGGGAGGAGCAATCTGTACAGAAGTTAAACAACATGAGAGGTTATGATCAAAAAAGCAGTGTTTGTTTAATATATGTATATAGATATATCTTGCTGCATTACTCTCCTTTACAACAAAATGAAAAAGAACACAAACAATTAAAAAATTAAATAACAGCTGCACACTAGATAGTGTGGGAAGATAGTTATGGGGACACAGACATATGATCTGATATTTTGATTTATTTTCAGTTTTGTGCGAAAAGAATAGAAAAAACAATGAGAACAAGGAGAAACAGTGCTATTTTGCTGTTTGCTATGATCTTGTGGCGACCCATTTTGCATCTGGCAACATGGCATTCAAGGGGATTCCCCGGTTTCAACTAGGAGTTGTTTATGTTCTGTTTTCCGTGCTGTATGTATGTCTCTTGTATCGTGCTTGTGTAATGCAATAAATAAGTTATAAAAGCTTGCGTGCACTATTACATGGTGGCAGCTAAGGAAAAATGTACCAAATACCTGCGCCAGAACAATTTTCTTTTCTCCCTGATGACTGGCAGAAATGGATCGACAGATTCGAACGGTTTCGATCGGCGTCAGGCCTAAACGCAAAAGATGAACTACAGGTTTGGTTTATTTAATGGGCTCGCAAGCTGAAGATATACTGCTATCGTTTAACTTAAGTGCAGAGGATATTGAAAAGTATGATACTGTGAGGGATAAATTTAAATCTTATTTTATTCCTACTCGTAATGTTATATACGAAAGATACAAGTTCTACACGAGAACACAAGATGAAGGTGAATCGGTTGAACAGTTTATCACATCGCTATATGCATTAGTATCCTCGTGTGAATTTCCTGCTGCTTTTCAGGAAGAAATGATTAGGGACAGAATCGTTTGCGGTATTCGCGATAAAAAAGTCTCTGAAAACTTGCAACTAGATACAAAGCTTACTCTAGAGAAAGCAATTACAACAGCTCGTCAATCGGAAATAATTAAGAAGCAACAGCAAATTTTGAGTGATAATTCTACATCGTTCAAAGAAGCTAACATAGTTGCGGTCCCACAAAACAAGAAATATAAACATAACACTCAAGTTAAGAAATCGAAAGCTGCCGATTCGGCGAATTCCGATGTGAAAACAAATGCATGTTTTTGGTGTGGTAAACCAAATAAGCATACCAAATTAGAATGTCCAGCTCGCAAAGCTATCTGTAATAATTGCAAAAAAGTAGGACACTATGCCAAAGTGTGTAAGGGAAAACTACGTGTAAATGAAATTGAAAAAACTCAAGCAGATAATTCGAATTTCATAGGTCACATAAAGAACACTTTTAGTGAACATAATCATCTAGATAATCGTTGAAATGCTGAAATATTGCTGGAAAATACACCTTTGGTTTTCAAGATCGATACTTGGGCAGATGTGACAGTAGTTTCCAAAAGTGTTTATGAAGAAAATTTGCAACACATAAGATTAAAAAGTTCAAATAAAATCATCTGTGGTCCTGATGGGGAAAATCTGGACTTAGCTGGGACAATTCACGTGAAATTAAAGAACAAGAATTTTAGTTATGAAGATGATGTGTACATAGTCAATAATCTACAGCATCCATTGTTAAGTTGTACAGCAAGTGAAAATCTGAATCTCATTCAACGAATTTTTGAACTGAAATCAAAATTAGATCCCCTGAAAGAATTTCCTAAGTTATTCCAAGGAATTGGGAAAGTTGAAAAGCCATACCGTATAAAGCTGAAGGAAAATGCTAAGCCTTTTGCAGTTTCGGTACCACGACGAGTTCCAGTAGCTCTAAGGGGTAAATTGGAAAAACTACTGGATGAGATGACAAGAAATGAAATTATTGAACCTGTAGACGAAGCCACAGAATGGTGTGCGCCCATGGTTATAGTTCCCAAGAAATCAGGTGAGATTAGAATTTGTGTTGATTTATCGGTCTTAAACAATAACATTGAAAGGGAATACTTTCCCATGGCTTCTGTCGACTACAGCTTAAGTCAGTTTAGTAATGCTAAAATATTTAGTATTATAGATGCTAATGCTGGTTTTTGGCAAGTAAGCCTAGATCCTGATTCTGCAAAATTAACTACTTTTATTACACCATTTGGAAGATTTAAGTTCAAGCGGTTGCCGTTTGGAATCAAATCGGCTCCTGAAGTGTTCCAGAAACGAATTCGGGAGACAATCCGAGAAGGTCCTGGTATAGTTGGTCTCATGGACGAATTTGTAATTTTTGGTGCAACCGTAGAAGAGCATAATCAAAGATTACGAGACGTTCTTTCAAAACTCCAAGCTGCCGGGTGGACACTGAACGCTGAAAAGTGCCAGTTCTCAAAAGAATCGATAACCTTTCTTGGACACGTCATTTCTGAAAAGGGTATCAAACCTGATCCGGGTAAAACAGAAGCTATTTCTAAAATTCCAACACCCAAGAACGTGACGGAATTGAAGAGATTTTTAGGGATGGCTGGATTTCTCAACAAATTTATACCAAAATTTGCTGATGTAGCAAAACCTCTCTATGAGTTGTTAAAGAATAATGTTTCATGGATTTGGGGACACTCTCAAATAATGGCATTTGAAGAAATTAAAAAGAAACTGTGTCAAACTCCTGAATTAGCGTTATATGACCCCATGAAAGAGACTTTAATTTCGTCCGACGCATCATCTTACGGAATTGGTGCAGTACTTTGTCAGAAAGATAACGGCAATTTACGTCCTGTGTTTTACGCCTCGAGAATGTTGTCTGATACAGAAAAGAGGTACTCCCAAATAGAGAAAGAAGCTTTAGGTATCGTGTGGGCTTGCGAACGATTCCACGACTTTATTGTGGGGTTGGAAGTCCACATTGAGACCGATCACCAGACTTAGATAAAATGTAAAACTGTCTGCAAACTTAAATAATTTCTTTAAAATTTTCTGCAAAAAAAAGGGGGGCTTCTGAATCCTAAAGTGCTACCAACAACAAAAATATCAAGTTGTATGAAGTGGTACCATGAGGTTGGTTGTCAATCCGTCATGATTAATGAATGTGTCAGTTTCGTATGTAACAAGCTACTGCCCCACAATGAACAAAATCAATACATATTTCAGATAGAAAACTTCCTAAATAAATAACTTTTTTAACAAAATGCAAAAATTTTCTGCAAACTTCGAAAGTTTTCTGCGAACGGCGTTCGCGAGTTCATCTATATTATCTGGGTTTGCTGATCACAAGCCTCTCGTGCCCATTTTACTGTCGAAACCTGACCCTACAGCTCCAGACCCTACAGGAGATGACATTGGTGATCCCGTTAACAGCGGTATGGACATCGCCCCTTCTCCCGATGTCGGACAATGTCCATATAAGACTCGGAGTGGCAGAACTGTTTGAGCTCCCACAAGACTTATCGAACAGAACTTTTAAGCGATTGCGACTTTAAGGGGGAGATGTGCTGTGAGCTGTCAATCGTTGCATCTGGCAACATGGCATTCAAGGGGATTCCCCGGTTTCAACTAGGAGTTGTTTATGTTCTGTTTTCCGTGCTGTATGTATGTCTCTTGTATCGTGCTTGTGTAATGCAATAAATAAGTTATAAAAGCTTACGTGCACTATTACAGGTGCTGGGGTAGGAGATGAAATAAATCATGAAGTTAAATTTCAGATATTGAATGGAAGTACACTTTGAAGTTAGGATCGAAAAGAAACACTTCGTCTGTACCTAGGGTGAAAATAATCCTCAATTCAATCCCGAGGTTGGACGTCATATTAGTATAGTGTGAATGGTATATTTGGGTGGGGAGGAGGGATACTTCGTCTAGTTATAAGGGAACCCATTTACCAACTTTAAATAAGTTTACTATTCATTTTGTATCAAAGAGTTTTTTTTTTAAACATTTTGAACAGCTTTGAAAAAAAAAAAAGAGTGGTTGAGCAGGGGAGGGAGGGGGGAATGAACCTGACAAATCTGTAAGCTCATGGCAGCTCACTTTAAACATATTCATGTTTATTTTCTACTTTTTAGACCATCACAAGCCAGACAACTTAGTAATTAAATCAGTGGTGGCCAACCCGCGGCACGTGTGCCACAGTGTGGCACGGCGAAGTATTTAGAGTGGCACGCGAAGACTTATTGAACTTTTTTCAAAATTGAGAAAATAATAAGGTTTTCAGCAATTTTGACTTTTTAAACTTTATTCTCATAGTTGAAAAAATCCCTTTAAAATCTTACTGCTAATTCATTTGTATTTAATTATTAATATAATACGTTATAATATGGTCAAAAGCTTAATCTGGAGATGTATCATGCGTTCCATAAATGATTTGGGCAGGAATCCAAAGAGCAGGAGCTGGGGGGGGGGGACGTTTGCAAAACCCTAAGTGATTCTGAGGATTCCGACTCAGAGACTCGGATGATTTTTTAACGGATGACACAACTTAATCAGGCTCTACCAAAGATGGTTCAGCAAATGACCAGAAATTTGAATTATCACTGCGAGGGAAGTCTTTGGGATAAAACTTTCTATATTAACTTAACTGTTAGCCGCTGTCGGATCTAGGAGAGAGCAAGGGGGCCCTAACTTCGGGCAGCAAAACTTAAGTGTATCGAAAGCCCAAATGCGGTTCTAAAAATGCGTCATAAACTTCCTAGGAGTTCAAAAAATTCTTAAAATTACGTTTTTCACCCAATTATTGTAGAAAATTTCTGGAGAAGTGTTCCGACCCCCACTTCCTTTCCTAAGATCCCTATGTTTAGAAATGCATTTTAGTGCATAAATTCTAAACATTTCCAGAGAAAAGCAGCTTTTCTACCTATTCTCTTAAATTAGCCAAATGTATCCTAAAATGACATTTTTGAAACTATTTCAAAAAGATTGCAGCACGGATTCCCCTTTTCCTTGCCTGACGTCGCCAACTTTGTGCATGTATTTTTAAACGAAGGAGCCTTCGAATCTCCCAACCTTTTCCTTAACATCACCAACTATTACACGAATTGTATGGTAAGAGCCTAAAGATGGAAACATTTCTGGAGGGACCCCCGAACTCTCCTAAACAATCTAAGAATGCATCTTTTAGTTTTCAATTTTGAAAGTATTAATGGAAGAGCAAGCACTACTTCCTCCAATATCTCAAAATATAGTCTAAAACTCCATTTTTAAAACTTCAGTTTAAAAGCTTCCTATGACAGCCTCCAAATCCCGGGCCATCCAAAGTTATTAAAGATAGTCCTAAATTTATTTACAGACTTTAATTTAGAAAACTTTCTCGTGAAAGGCTGCCGAACTCACAGTTTCCCAAACGTTACTACAAAAGATGCCGTGAAATTAAAGTTAAACCGCGAAGAGATAGCGGGTCGATTGGAAACGGACCACTTCATTGAAAAATAGGCTGGATTAGTGAGAAAGCACAACTTCACTGCTTACACGTTCCAGCAGATCCAACCTATTTAAAAATGAAGTGTTCCGCTTCCAGTCGATCCACCACTTCTTTGCGGTTCAACTATACTTGTTTACGATTTCAGTTTTGAAAACTCTCCCAGGGATTCATTACTTCTACATTCTCCCTCTTATTTAAAGTCTGCTGATATGGCCTAGACCTGAACCTTTTGTCCTCAATGACTACTCAAAAATGACTTCACACAATGTCGCGAAAAAATTCAATGGAAACCCTGAAAGGTACCTTTCTCCTATCGTTTTCAAACGAAACCTAAAGTCACATTTTTTAGGACAATTTCGAACACGCTTTAGAAGAGATGAACATGATAACATTAAGGTTTTGTTTTATGTGACAGTCTACTTTTCAAACTTCAATGTTGAAAATTTTCCAGAGAGCGAGAGCCCTACCAATTTACCGTTTCCATAACCTGACCAAAGATAGCAAAAAACGAGTTTTCCCTGCACATAACTTCTTCACGTTCGTGCTCAAACTTAGAGAAATAATATAGTATTTGAGTAAAAGTTATACAATCAGCCCATAAATTAAAAAAAATCCCTTTTTGTCATTGAAAAATGTAAAGTGGCACGCAAAATATTTCTTTTCCCGAAAGTGGCACTTTTCCCAAAAAGGTTGACCACCCCTGAATTAAATAAACAGAATCTAAAAAATATCATTTTTTTCCTATACAGTTTTATTCAAAAATTCAAAAAAATATGATTCCATTGAGATCCCAATCTAAAAATTGGTACAAACATAGATAAAATACACAAGAATTTTTGAAAATTTTTTGAAAAAATTTCATTATATGTTTTTTGAGAAATTTAAATTTGAAATTTAAATTTCATTTTTTGAAAAAGAAAATTTTTATCAAATTAGTCATGTTGCATATCAGATTAAGCGGCAACTAACGTACTTTAAAATGCCGTTTACCGAATCGCTTTATCTATATTTGGTGCTGAGTTATAGTCCCTTTTACGTTCCCTTATCCATGGAAAAACGAGGGTTTTTCCAAAGTTCAAAGTCTCATAAATGAAAAAATAATAGAGATAAAAATATAAAAATTGAGGCTTTTACTTACCTCAAGGGGTACAATTGATGAGCCAAATTTGAAAGAAATACAAAAATGTAAGGTAAAATTTTTCTTTGATTTTGTATCACTTGACGTGGAATGACCCCTACGCTGACATGGCCGCTCATCCCTCCTGCTTTTCATCGTGATCTAGAGAATACAGAATTCAATATTATATATATGACCATATATAAGTCAGGGTTGACATTTTACACACTTTATCATTAAAAGTATGTTGGTTAATTTCTACCCAGTTGAATTTTTGCTGTATTAAGTGATACAGGGGTAATTGTGTTCCGGTATTTTAATGATTGATTCTGGTATTTTCATGAACGAAAATACCGGAAATAAAATGTTTCTAATTATGCTTTTATCTTCCTACCTCCGGTATTTTTTTTTTGTTTTTTCGAATTTTTGGTGATTATACCGATAATTATTAATACTATTCATCGAATAGAAGTTAAAATACCATTCTATTTTTTTTTCACTTTTATAAATTATTTTATTTGTACCTTTTTCGATTTTGGTGCCTTCATTTTAAACAATGCAATCTATTTGTATCCGATATAAGAATCGAATTTCTCTCATTTTTGGTGCTATTAACTTTAGTTAGGAGACAAATAAATGAAATATATTTTTATTTACATATATTTTTGGAGATAATTTAAAACACCAGCTCAAAAGTAACTTTATTTTACTCATTTACAATTTAATTAAATGCATGCATAATATTTTGACCAAAAACTATGTGAAACTAATCTAATATATGAAATGTGTCTTATTTGCTTATATGAAAGGCAATTAGTTATTATGTATGTTTAACTATAAAATTAGGTGTGCTTAAGTAATAGGGGCCTTGCTTTAAAAAAAAAAACGCCTCCCCCCCCACATTTTCTTATTAAAACTTTCAGGTATTTTTTCATGAACTCACAATCACCCCTGGTCATACTTATACCAAAATATTATTTGTAATTGCCGAAACTCCATTTGTGGTTTCATTTCAGTAACATCTATTAAAGAGATTCTGAAATAAATATAAACAATTAATGCTTTATTTCTCAAGAAATGTAATATACGGCCGACTCTCGATATCTCGAAGTACTAAGGACCAAGAAACATATTCAACATAACCAAAGTTCCAGATACTGAAAATTTAAAATTATTTCTTTTATATGACACTAGTAGTGTTTGTTAAAAAAACACAACCACATCAATTACAAGTTCTAAGATTAACCTTTAGGAGCCGGGCGGTACACATGCTGTACCGTAAGTCTTTTTTTTTTTTTAGAGGACAGGGTTGAGATTTTCACTCGAACCCTTTGGAGCCCAGGATTTTTTAAGGTTTCGTATGTCTGGTACGACAGTTTATACCTTCTCTTTTTAATGGAAAAGAAATCTGTGGTTCAACTGTCGTACTACCTGGGTCGAAAGAAAAATTTCTAAAAAACAGCCCGGATCCAAAAGGTTAAATGAAAATTTTAAAACGCCTGATCCCGATTGCCGGCCTCATATTTAAACAAACTTCACTGGTCTGAAAGTATTTTAAATTTTAATACATGTATTTATTTTAGAGAGGACGTGGTAAACACGAAAAAAGAAAAATAATCTTTACTAGTAAAATTTGTTAGTCACAATATCTGAATAAAGAGGAACAATTTAAAATCCTTATACTAAAATCAATTACAGGTATTTTAACTGTTAACACACAGATAGAAACTAGCAACAGATAAACATTTTAAATCAACTTTTCTTTTTCTTGTTGGTCAACAATGACATCGGTTTCTAATTGTGTGAATAAAGGCTTAGCCAAGCAAGGGCAGATCCAGCTTGTGTTTGAGGGGGTAATTTTTGGAAAAGGGGGTCAAAAGGCAATTTTTTTTAGCAAAAATAGGGGTGTTTAGCAATTTTTTCATAATATTAGACTAAAAAAGTTTTATGCTATATTTAGTCGCTTAAGGGGGATGCATACCCCCCACCCCCTGATCTGCGCTTGTAGCCACCTTTGTTAAAAATATTATAAATCGAGTTTACCAATACCTTTGTGCTAATGATGTAGAGAAAAAACAACATTAAGGAGGCACAAATAAGCAGGGGTACTGCAGACACGTATTTCGGCATTACAAGGAACAACTTTTTCTATGCAAAAAAAATTTGAGCTTATGGATGCATAGACATCCCGACAAAAGCAACGGAAACAAAAGCGAGCAGCTTGAAAAGTAAACATAGTGGATTACCCGAACACCAATAAAAAAAATTTTTAAGCCAAAGAAGATCCAATGGAAAATAAAGATTGAACCGAAGCTTTCTACCAGGTACAAAATAAAATGAAAGAATTCGATTGGCGACATAATAAGCCAAAAGGCTAACATAATAAAAAACACCAAGCTAAAACTGTTAACCGCAAGAACAAAAAAGTGAGCAGAATGAAAGAAAGCAAATCGGTAAATGAAGAAAACAAAAAAGAAAATAAAGATAAGTAGAAAATAGGAAAAATGCCAGCAAAATCAGAGAAATAAATTAGAAAGGGAAAAGGCAAAATTATAAAAATGGACGCCAAACAGCAGAAAAATAGGGAATAGCATTGAGATCAGTAACTAAGTCAGAACTGTTTTTCAAAATATAGAAGGATTCCCAAAAAAGGATCTGATAAGTTAGGGCATTTTTGTACTATTTGAAAGGAATTAAAATCGAAAGAATGATTCTTTTCCCAATAATGTTAGAAAAACTAGACTTATTCAATTGTTGCTTTTTCACATAATTCTGATGTTCCTTTAAGCGAAATTTCAAAGCACGTAGTGTTTGTTCGATATAAGAGAGATTGCAATTGCAATTAATTTTATAAATACCACAACTGTTAACCTTATGGATCCATGCTGTTTTTTAGAAATTTTTCTTTCGACCCAGGTAGTACGACAGTTGAACCACAGATTTCTTTTCCATTGAAAAGAGAAGGTATGAACTATCGTACCAGACGTATGAAACCTTGAAAAACTTCCCGGCTCCAAAGGGTTCGAGTGAAAATCTCAACCCCGTCCTCTAAAAAAAAAAAAAAAAAGACTTAGGGCACAGCATGTGTACCGCCCGCCTCCTAAAGGTTAAGAGGATGAATGGGATCTTTCAGAGAAGAGAAACATAGTTTATTCACAGGGGAGAATACCACTTGGAAATTGAAACGTTTGAGAATCTTAGCGACCTGATAACTCACAGAGGGAAAGAATGGCAAAACAACCAAATTCTTTCTAATGAAAGTTCTCTTAACAACAGTTGTTTCGGATTTGTTAGAAAGTTTTTTTTAATGGAATCAATCAAAGTATGAGGATAGTTTCTATCAAGAGCCACAGCTTTAAGATAGTTGAGTTCTGCTTTAAGAAGTTCCGGTGGAGAACAAAGATTAATAGCACGCTGAGCAAAATAATTAAATGCAGCATATTTTTGATTAGGAGGGTGAGATGAAAGTCGATGAGGAGGTAACGAGACAGCAAAAGGTTTGCGATAAACGGTAGTTTCAAAGCCGAATTCTGTACGAGAAACTAGAACATCAAGAAATAGAATGCAATTATCCTGTTCTCTCTCACAAGAGAATTGAATATGAGGATCTATAGCATTTAAAATGGATAAAACATCGTCATTATGGAACTGGTTATGGTTCATTAGAACAAAACAGTCGTCAACATATCTAACATAAAATTGAAACTGTAATTTTTGGAACAACTCGACCTCAAAATAATGCATGTAAATATCACTAAGAATGGGGCTTAGTGGGTTACCAATAGCCAAACCATCTAACATAGTGTAAAATTGTCCATTAAACGCAAAAGAACAAAAAATATATAATTTTATGTATTTTATACTATGTTAGATGGTTAGATATGTTGATGACTGTTTTGTTCTAATGAACCATAACCAGTTCCATAATGACGATGTTTTATCCATTTTAAATGCTATAGATCCTCATATTCAATTCTCTTGTGAGAGAGAACAGGATAATTGCATTCTATTTCTTGATGTTCTAGTTTTTCGTACAGAATTCGGCTTTGAAACTACCGTTTATCGCAAACCTTTTGCTGTCTCGTTACCTCCTCATCGACTTTCATCTCACCCTCCTAATCAAAAATATGCTGCATTTAATTATTTTGCTCAGCGTGCTATTAATCTTTGTTCTTCACTGGAACTTCTTAAAGCAGAACTCAACTATCTTAAAGCTGTGGCTCTTGATAGAAACTATCCTCATACTTTGATTGATTCCATTAAAAAAAAAAACTTTCTAACAAATCTGAAACAACTGTTGTTAAGAGAACTTTCATTCGAAAGAATTTGGTTGTTTTGCCATTCTTTCCCTCTGTGAGTTATCAGGTTGCTAAGATTCTCAAACGTTTCAATTTCAATTGCAATCTCTCTTATATCCGACAAACGCGACGTGCTTTGAAATTCCGTTTAAAGGAACATCAGAATTATGTGAAAAAGCAGTAATTGAATAAGTCTAGTATTGCGCAGCATTGTTGGGAAAAGAATCATTCTTTCGATTTTAATTCTTTTCAAATTGTACAAAAATGCCCTAACCCATCAGATCTTTTTTTGGGAATCCTTCTATATTTTGAAAAACAGTTCTGACTTAGTTACTGATTTCAATGCTATTCCCTATTTTTCTGCTGTTAGGAGTCCATTTTTATAATTTTGCCTTTTCCCTTTTTAATTTATTTCCCTGATTACGCTGGCATTTTTCCTATTTTCTACTTGTCTTTATTTTCCTTTTTGTTTTCTTCATTTACCGATTTGCTTTCTTTCATTCTGCTCTTTTTTTGTTCTTACGGTTAACAGTTTTAGCTTGGTGTTTTTTATTATGTTAGCCTTTTGGCTTATTGTGTCGCCAATCGAATTCTTTCTTTTCATTTCGTACCTGGTAGAAAGCTTCAGTTCAATCATTATTTTCCCATTGGATCTTCTTTGGCTTAAAATTTTTTTATTGGTGTTCGGGTAATCCCCTATGTTTCCTTTTTTAAGCTGTTCGCTTCTGTTTCTGTTGCTTTTATCAGATGTCTGTGCATCCATAAGCTCAAAATTTTTTTGCATTGAAAAAGGCGTTTCTTGTAACGCCGAAACACGTGTCTGCAGTATCCCTGCTTATCTGTGCTTCCTTAACGTTATTTTCTCTACATAATAAGTCGAGCTCCATAACATGAAAGCTTCAAACACATTCTAACAAATCTAAATCAATGATTTTTTAAAAATGATTTGATTGAAATCGTTGACACGTTATTCACATAAGTTTGAAAATAAAAGGCCGCCAATCCCCCCCCCCCTTTAACCTCATGACGACTCTGAATGTAAACCTCCCCTAAAACTACGGTCTATCTGGGTTAAAAGGTGTTAATTATTATGACACTGGAAACAGTGTGGTAATTGAAACAGTATAATTACCTTTTTCTGTCCAAGAAAAGTTAATGAATGAATCGTGACGTACCCTCGAGTTCAAAATTTGCGAGTTTTATGTATTCTTTTGCTGATGGCTGTGGCTCCAATATTACTCCTATAGCAAACCAAAATGTTTTTATTCAAATATGGTTTGTAGGTGTCTGTGTAATTTTTAAAGAATAAGTTTAAATTGTTTAAAAAATTATGTTATGAAGAAATAAATTAAAAAAATAGTTAATAGTGTAGTAAAATTATTTTTATCCTTTTTTGGGGGAGGGGTCTAGGGCCCCTCCTAAAATCCGCTATTGCGGATATCATTCAAAACGATAATTTTTGCTCTTTTTTTTTGAGGTGGGATCTGAAGTCTAAAAAGGTCTCTGGTCCGAACGTTTTTTTGGAGGGCTCGTACTCAAGTAAAATTGTGGAAGCTAGAGCTGTCACCAGGGTCGCGCCGTCCCAATGTACAAAGCCCTGCGGCACACGAGGGCGCAGAGCCTAAAAGGCGCCGAACTCTATCGACCAAAAAATCTCAAAAAAAAAAAAAAAAAAAAAAAACTTCAAATTAAAAATCCAAACAAAAAAAAATGAAATTGAACTTTTCATTATTACTCACTGGGGAGGTGAAATTTTACTGCTCAATGAAACATGCAATCCGTCTCATTGCTACCCATAATGGAAAAATTATTGCCTTGTTGTGTCTAAACAAGCTATTCAAAAGTCTAATCATGTTTTTTCTTGCGCATTATATTTACGTAGTATAGACAACCAATAGTGTACATAGACCAAAATGCGATCCCTCGCAAGATTTGTCAGTGCTACCCCCCCCCCCCCCCCATTAAAATATAAAAAATATTTTCCCGTGTTCCTCTTAGTGCAATTTTTCCGGATCGTACACCCCCTTGCGCCCCCCCCCCCCACGGGGGCGCTTTGTACGCCACTGTAAACAGCAGTTTAGGTTAACTTTTCAGTTTCAAAAGGTAACGATTTGACCATAATTACGCGATTATCTCCTTTTTACTTCAACTAATAGTTTTTAACGTATTTGAGAACTATTGGTTTTACCGAGAAGCATTTCGATTTCCGATTTTAAAGGAGAATATTGTTGGCCGGCTGGAACGGCGACGACCCGGAATCGGTAAAAAAAACCAAGACCGGGCCACCACCTCCGACCAACAGAAATGTGGAATGGTTCTGCTCGGGAGAAAAGAATACAAGATTCATATTTGAATATTAAATAACAATTTATTCAACATAAGTAAAGTGTAAATAGGAAAATAATTTTGACATTTAAAATATAAACTTAATTTCCCTCCAACACATTATTCAGTAAAAATCTTAACACCTATTCAAAACAATTAGATTCGATTCACAACATTTTTCTTTTCTTAAAATGTTCAACAACTTCATCGACTTTAAATAAAAGTCCTCATTTTAAAAAGGTGCCACACAGTAGAAAGTTCCTGAAAAACTATTTAAAAGTTCATCATACCAGGATGCAATCTATCAGAAAAACACAGGCACACGACGAAGACTTGAAGGCACAACACACCCGCTCGCATCTTGGCTGACAGCCGATTCGGAAGGGTTGAAATCCCACACGCTCCTTGTCATGAACGGCAGGCAGCAGATTGCTACTTAAAACTAACAGTAACCGGGCAACGGTAGAGAACATCTCCTAATATGTTGAACTCCCGGTCCTGTTCATAGCCAATCTCCAAAGTAGCACAACCTACTCTTCCTTATTTAAAAATACCTTCTTCTTCCACTATTGAAGTTTTAAAAACCTGCCCGCTCTTTTAGCAGGGCAGTCGAATCTAATCAATCACATTTAACTTTTAGAAAAACACCACGTCCTCTGCGTGGCAAAATCAATTACACGGGCTCGTAGCCCACATGGCGCGCTTTCAGCACCAAGACAATCCACTGTCTCGCTGCAGCGACTGACTCAGCTCATAAGAGCAAATCATAAGAGAAGGATTGATTGATTTACACGGTATTTATAGTTACCGTTGACCGACAGCTGACGTGATACGCATCAAAATTTGCATGCAAATTTTAACACAGACAACTCAACACAGTTATCTCCTTAACTGTTAAATTCTTAAAACTTTTAAAAATCAGTTTATGCAATGCATCCAGCAAAAAACAACTCAACTTATTTGCCGATTGCGTTACTTCGCCTGTCAGGTAAACACATGTGATTCAGTTGGGTTTTTACACACTATACACTTATGGGGATTCGTCTGCTGGTTAGATTTTTTGGGAAATATTTTTAATAAGTTTAAATATACAAATGGTAAGTTCTTAATTTTTATTTTTCATTATGTGGAACAAAGCTACAGTATACCCTGGAAACACATTTGGGACACTTTAAGCAGGGCTCCCGTCGGGTGCTCACAAAGCTGGGTCCCGAGGACCCACCATTTTTGAAAAAAGTGGGTCCATTTTGAAAATAGTGGGTCCCGCACTCTGCAAAAAAAAAAAGAGAAAAGAAAAGAAAGAAAAAGGAAAAACTTAGCAATTAAATGAATGTGAAGTAATAATTTTTAATCGATAGTCAAAATCATTGTAAAATGTAAAGATTTATTTTTGAAATATTTATTATAGTACGCTAATTACTTTTTGACAATGGGTGAATTAAGACAGGCGCAAACGTAGTGCGGTGCAAATGACGATGGCGACTGCCTTCGTTGTCTGGAATGTTATTTATTTTACATAACCGGAATATGTAATGTTGTTTATTTTACGAAGCCTTTATCGCAAAAAAGGAGATTTAGGCTACGTAAATTAAACAACATAACAAATTCAGACTATAAAATAAACAACATTACGGACAACTAAGTCGTCATAGGTCGCGTTGGGGAAAAAAGCATCTAGCTAATCCGCACCACCTTAATTTTACCCTTTTTTAACTGATAAATCCGTCCACGGGACGAATTTTAGCACGTCCCGCAGGACGCGTTAAGTTTCAAATATCGAGTCCATTTCCTGAAATCCGCGCGTCAATGGGACCCCTGCTTTAAGTCTGAATAAACATTAAAATGTGCTCCGTTAAAAAAAAAAAGTCCACTGAAATGAACTGAAAATATATTCCGAAAATGTTCCGCTCAGAATATTTGTCAAATTTTAGCTTGGGCATCTTCGCTTCATTAACACATTTGAGAGCAGACTGGGATGTCATTTGGTCATATTTGAATTCATTGCTTTCTTTCATAAAAATCTAAATTCAACAGGCTTTCTTTATCTTCCAATCAATATGATCTCTCAATATGATAGTGCAAGAAATTTTTTTGCAATGAATCACTGTCGGTTGATGTCGAGAATGCCGGCAAAATATATGAATCTTATTAGTCGAATATCATCCATTGCCCAGAGGCAATTGAATCGGCAGTTTGAAGAAGGGAACGAAGACCAAAATTTCAAAATTGGGTTTTTTCGTGATTGTATATCTCCTACTGTGGATACACATTAGGGTGGGGCGAAAAATAAAAATTTTTTCAGATCAACTTCTAATAGCTGCCAAAAGTTGTCTTTGGTGATAGTTAGCTTTTGTGCAAATTTTGAGAAAAATCGGTTAATATCTTCAGGGGGCGCTGCGATCGCAAAGTTTTACCATAGCTTTTATAGAGATTTTATGGTTAAAATATGAAAAACAATGCCGTTAGCTTATCTCATTGCATTTTTTTACTCATAAGATATATTCATGCATTCAAAGCATAAGAAAAAACTCACAATAATGATTTTACATGATATATTTATATTTCAAGCATCTTAAAAAGAGACAAAACAGTGAAAAATAGTGATTTTTAGGACAATATTAAGTAAAAACTGAATTTTTTTTTACAAAATGTGACATAAAAATTATGAAACTGCAAACATATGACAACATTAAACAGCATTACTTAAAAATAAATGAAATGATTTTAAAAATTTGTACAAATGTACAAAACGTACATGATACAAAATATTATGTGCTACAGTTTCAGCTTTCACAAAAAATGTTTTTTATTTTCAAAGAAAGGGCCTTTAACCGTGCACGAACGAAACCATCCCTCGTTTATATTCCACTTATGGTCAGTGATGCATCCATTACCAACTTGACGCTGTGTTCCACGGATTGAATATGACAAATAAATGTCCACATGTTTCAAAGAAAATGGGAAACATCTTCGGTTTTCACCGTGTAACTTGTCTTCAGATGACATCATTATTATAGGAGGCTCTGTTATAAGCACGTTTTCAAACTGCCAATTTATGAAGTCTGCATAGTCGGAAGAAAAGTTAATCTCAAAAATGATAAAAGTGTGGATGTCATTACTATACAGAGAATCAGAGAATTGGTGTTTCTTACTCTTGAAATTTGACGAGCAACTAATTGCCGTACATGCCTTTGATCATCATTTAACATTACCAGCAAAATTTTTTTAGTAGTATATACAAAAAAAAAAAAAAAAGCTATTCTCTGAATAACTGGCTTGATGACATGTAACAGGGTGTCTGGTAAATAATGCGACTATTAGAATAACTTGCCACAAGTTTCGTGCACCATCCTTGCATGATGAGTTGCACTTAATGAGAAACCAGCAAGGTGCACATTTAACAATGACTGAAACTATTCTTTTTAAGTTTGCTGTCGGATATTCTGTGCCGATGTTTAAGCTTAAATTTAATTGACTGTCATGAGCCATCTAGAATGACTCCAGGAACTAGATACTGTTTCAGAAAGATGTATGGAGCGGTTGGTCACTAATAAAGGCTTCAAATATTTCCAGTAAATATTTCTGGTCTGATCTTAGGTCAGCTCTGTCGATAGTTGGCATGGTTTGCATACTGTCCTGAACTGCCTCATATTTCACTATAGTTAGGGATTTGCAGCCTGTCAACATTTTGCCAATAGAAATGCTGAACCCACGGGGACCAGTTGTTCATCCATCTGAGTATTCTACTAAGTGGAGAAGAAGCTGACCATGAAGCATGCCATGCAGCTGACAAATTAACCGCTGCAATGGCCTATTAAAAATGTTTCAAGACGTTATATTTAACCACCTTTGCTAATAACAGAACCTCCCATAACAATGATATCATCTGAAGACGAGCTACATGACTTGAAAACCGGAGATATAACCCATTTTCTTCGATACATGTGAACATTTACTATTGATACTCAATCCGTGAAATCTAGCGTAAAGTTGGTGACGGATGCATCACTGACCATGACCACAAGTGGAATAGAAACGAGGGATGGTTTCGTTCGTGCACGTTTAAAGGCTTGAAAGGAACTACCTTTCTTTGAAAATAAAAAAGATTTTTTGTGAAAGCTCAAACTGTGACACATAAAATTTTCGTATCATGTACGTTTTGTACATTTGTACATATTTTCAAAATTATATTTCATTTATTTTTTAGTAATACTGTTAAATGTTGTCATGTGTTTGCGTTTTATAATTTGTATGTCCCATTTTGTAAAAAAAAATCAGTTTTTACTTAATATTGTCCTTAAAATCACTATTTTTCACTGTTTTGTCTCTTTTTAAGATGCTTGAAATATAAATATATCATGTAAAATCATTTTTGTGAGTTATTTCTTATGCTTTGAATGCATGAATATATCTTATGAGTAAAAAAATGCAATGAGATAAGCTAACGGCATTGTTTTTCATATTTTAACCATAAAATCCCTATAAAAGCTATGGTAAAACTTTGCGATCGCAGCGCCCCCTGAAGATATGAACCGATTTTTCTCAAAATTTGCACAAAAGCTAACTATCACCAAAGACAACTTTTGGCAGCTATTAGAAGTTGATCTGAAAAATTTTTTATTTTTCGCCCCACCCTAATACACATGTTAGTGAGAAGAAAAGAACAAAAATCAACCTCCAACATTGACGCAGCATTTAAATGTGTGAGTTGGTGGAAGAAAGGAACAAGTCAGGTCTTTGTTCCCTTCTTCCTACTAATTAGGCAAACCTAAGGCTAGGGAGCAGCACTGTTGCCGTGAATCTTTATCATTTGGTTGGATAACAAATTCTATCATAACCTACCTATTTTGTTTTGATAAAAAATTCAGTTTTGAAATTACTTAGTGAAAGTTCGCAAATATGTCATCCATGTTTAATAAACATATTTTTTGATTATTTTGTTGTCCTAATCAATTTTTTTAAATATTGTTACAATAATCTTTCATTAAACAAGGACTTTTTCAAACAAACATCATACCTGTAAGCTGTTTTACTTGAAAATCTCTATACCATCGCATTAGTTTGAAGAAGGGAACAAATCCAATGACTTTGATGGCCCGTAAATCCTTACATACAATAGATAAACTCAAAATGTAAAATACATCCAATTACTTTAAAGGTAGATAATGCTACAAATGAATCAGAAAAAAATAAAAAAATAATTCAGTATTTTAGAAGGTTTTTTTCGATTTCCCGAAAAACTACTTTTTGGATTTGTTCCCTTCTTCAAACTGCCGATTCAATTGACAGCTGCCTCACGACATCGCTGTAAAATTAATATCAAAAACTATTAGTAGAAATTGAAGGGGTGGTTCATAAGTGCTGTAAAAAGTGTTCTAAAAAGTTACAATGTGTTCTAAAGACATGCATTTGTTTTCAAAGAGTGTTCTCAAATGGGTTCTCAAAGGAATTGTATATATGTTAAACCAAATAAGTATTTCAAAAAGTGCTCTCAGTAGTGTTTTGGTAAGTGCTTTAAAAAGTGCTTCAAAATGTTCTAAAAAACAAGTGCCTGTTCAAGCACGTGAACATTTGCGCATATGTTAAGTTCCATATTTTTCAAAATGTAATTTTTTTTTTCTTTCAATACCATGTTTTTAAAACTAAAAAAGTATGTTTCAGTGAATGTATTTCAGCGTACAGCTTGATAAAGCATAAATTGTTAAGCTCTTTTTCTCCTTCTTTTATATTTTTTTAACAAATTATATGCGAACGCAATTTTTCTAAATTATATTTGTCCATACAACATTGCTGCTGGTGTTAACTATGAAACACCAATGCATAAGGCGCTCTGAAGACATTTGCACGACGGCGCCGATCAGGCTTGGCGCGGCCCTGGCTGTCACTTATTGTCGTAGAACAGAGCAGGAGCTTCGATAAATGTGTTTCATATACTTCTACTTCTGGAATTAAAAAAAGAGCAGTTATCACTTGTTCTCAGGAGTTTTTACCTTATCATTCACTTTCAGTTGACTTCGGAGTTGTAAAGGAGTTTTTCCAAGAGAATATAGCTGGATGTCCATAGAAATTTTATGAATCACAAAAATTTTGCTCACTTTAAGCGGAGTTTACTCATTAAAGCAAGTTATGCTCTCATTTTACCAAAAAAATTTTGATTTCCTCATGAAACTAGGTTCTTATAATCAGTGCTCATTGTCAATAAGCTCTACTATATGCATAACACATGGCATTGGAGAAACAGAAAAATAATGAGCTGTAAATACTTTTATTCTCAACAAGAAAGGGCTGGATGTGTTATATTATTTTTTTATTTTCAAAAAAAAAAAAAAGTTTAAAAAATAATAACTATCAGTTCTTTTTAAAATTTAAGTATAGAAATTCTGGGTTTCAGTTTTCTGGATTTCAAAATTCTGACAACTAGGTCTCATACTGTAGTAATGTAACTTGCAATTTTATAATTGGGTCAATCCATTTCAAATCACCCAATATGAATAAAATTTGTTGCTCAACATTTTTAATTTCCCTGATTCTTTTATCATGGATTACCTATGGGTAGACATGAACAAAACTGCAATTGAAAAAAATTTACATGCTATATTTTTTATTTGGCAGCCATTTCAAAATGGCGATTTGGCAAATTTGATAGAAAAACAGGGTTTGCGAAAAATTTTATTGCCAAGTCGTTTTTAAAGATATCAAAATAATTTAAAAACCAGTTTGTTCAGCATAAAATTACCTTTAAATACATTTTCTTTGAATTTCCCTATCATGTAAGAAAGTTGGTCAAAATCTTTCTCGAAAAACTAGGAAAAAGCGCAGAAATTGGTAATTTTTAAGACCATAAATTTTTATGAAGGAAGAGAGACTCAGCAATATTATTTTATTTGTGTGTTTGAGTACTCATAATACTACCAGCAGCATAAGTTTTAGTCTTTAAAATGAACTCCTTTTTTTTCTACGGGTCTTCAAAAATGGCGGAAAACGCGAAAATGCCAATTTTTGTAGGCCAATATCTGAAAAGGGACTGAATGAAAAAAAAAAGAAAATTATATAAAATGTTCCTAATACTAATAAGAATATCTCACAAAAAAATTATGACTGAGACTCAACTGCGTTTTGAGTTATTGAGCTGCGAATTTCAACAAAAACGCTACCTTTTTTATACACTCGTGCAATGCTAAATTAGCAACTAAGGCTTAAAATTATCTTAACTGACAAAGCTAAATAATGCTGAAATATATAAGTTAACAATGCACTTTTAATTACATCTGTTTTTAAAAAATAATCGACAGTAGTACTAGTACTACCGTAAAATGAACTACCGTTCATGAACTTACCCATATGTTTTATGCACTACAATGGTGTAAACTATTACACACATTAATGTTTTTTAAATATACTTTTGTGTCTCTCTCTTACTCTTAAATACTTGCCAGCTGTAATTTTGGTTAAAAAGTTGAACAAACATGATATTTCATTGCACAGTTTATCAGTTATGTTGTGTGTTCTTCCAGAAAAAGTTGTGAGTTCCAATGAAGTAACCTTACGTACTATTTTCTTTGCGGGTACCCACGCAGTATCATTTTTTGACAGTTGAAAGGCAGTTTTTGGTCCAGAAGGATAAAAGAAATGCACCAAAATATCATTGTTAGCTTTACTTTTGTCTTCAACTTTTCCCATCTACCACTTCTCATCCTATATACAGGCAACAAAGTCATTATTTGTGAATGACGACACATTTGTAAATAGTATTGAAGTCTGATGATCATCAAAGTTCAAGTCTGTGGAAGTAACAAAGCACCTGATTTGATTGTTATTTAAGGGAACATATGTGTGATAACCTTGTATCTTTCACTGTTAAACAATATTCAAATCTTTCAGTCAGTGTGTTTTCCATTCGCTCAATTACAGCTGAAGAAACATACATATATGTTGTTTAACAGTGAAAGGTACAAGAGGTTATCACAGATATGTTTCCTTAAAGAATAATCAAATCAGGTGCTTTGTTACTTCCACAATCTTGAGCTTTGATGATCATCAGATTGAGAGAGATGAGAAGTGGTGGATGGAAAAAGTTGAAGACAAAAGTGAAGCTAACAATGATATTTTGGTGCAATTCTTTCATCCTTCTGGACCAAAAACTGCCTTTCAACTGTCAAAAAATGATACTGAGTGGGTACCCGCAAAGAAAATAGTACGTAAAGTTACTTCATTGGAACTTACAACGTTTTCTGGAAGAACACACAACATAAGTGATAAACTGTGCAATGAAATATCATGTTTGTTCAACTCTTTAACCAAAATTACAGCTGTCAAGTAGTTAAGAGTTAAACACAAAAGTATATTTAAGAAACATTAATGTGTGCAATAGTTTACACCAGTGGTTCTCAACGGGGGCGATACCGCCCCCCGGTGGGCGGTGGGAAGATGTTGAGGGGCGGTGAAACTATTTTGGGCGGCAGGGGGGCGGTGGACAGATTTTGGGCGGTAAGGGGGCGGTTGGTATATTTTCAAATGTGCTTGTGAGGACATCTTTTATGCGTGGTGGCAGGAAATCCTCATCTATTATATCACCAAGGGATTGCTTAAAATTTTATTTTCTGCGGATATCTTCCGAGCCCTGATCTTTCTCCCAGCGTCATGAAGGATAACTTAAAATTTGACAATAGCACTTGAATTTGAGAGCCACCTAACTTAACCGACTTTTTATGTTGTTAGATCATTCCCCCTAACAACATCAAAGGTAGATAGGTACACAATCGCATTTTTCACAGTGCAATGTGAAAAAAACTTCCGCAGAAAACTCTCGAACCTTGACTATTCCCTTTTCATCAACAAAAACAGTTAAAATTTTGCGTTTTTTATACTTCAATTTCGGAGAACATTAGCAGGAGCTCTGACTCCCTAACATTACTAAACTTAGCCTTTAAATAACTTCAATTACGAAAAATCTTAATCAGAGCCCTGTTTCTCCCTAGTTAATGTTACCAGAAAATTGTCAAAAATTACGTCAATTTTATATGCTTCACCGGGGGGCGGAATCTGAACTTCAGTGTCAACACCACGAAACCTAAAATTAAAGAAACTGCATTTTTTAGACTTCATTTTCGAAACAAATTTCGGGGGATATCCTCGATATTTCACCGCCGTCTTTACTCTGATGTCGCCAAAAGCATATTTATAACTTTTGTTACGTTACCTAACCTTCAAAGCAATAAATCAATCAAAAAGAATTTCTTTGAATTGAACCTATCTCGTGATTTGTAAATTCAACTTATGCTAGTTTTTTTAATTAAAATTTGATTTATAATCTTTAAAGGTGACAGGTACGGGCTATAGTTTCAAGTCTTTGTCCCTCCTGGGGAAAATAGAAGGAACAGCTCTGTTATTGCCTTTCCTCAGTAAAATCCTATATCTGTAAATAATAAATAGGGGATGCGTATTGCATAGTTGCAAGTAAACAAGAGCAAGACTGTTTGGGATCGGACTGTTCAGGAACTATTTGAACGTAATTAATTATTCAAAATATATTGGTTTTCAAAAAAAAGTTGAAAACGATGCATTTTTATTTCAAACCATGTTGTTCTTACTTACCATAAAAATGGTTCACTCATTTAAGGCACTCATTAAGGCCCATTCTAGGCACTTGGTTGTTACTGACACAGTTTTTTAGAGGGGGAAAAATGCCCGCTTTTTCTAAAAATTATCTTAACGAAAAGAAAAATGACTATAGATTAAAAAAACTTATGCTTTTTAACTATCTGTTTGGGCAAAATTTTAGAGTTAAACCGGTCAAGAAAACTACTCCCCCTTCTTCACTTTTACATCCGTCCGCAAAGGGGGCGCTGAAAAAAATTTCAACCCTAAAGGGGGCGGTAGCTGTAAAAAGGTCGAGAACCACTGGTTTACACCATTGTAGTGCATAAAACATATGGGTAAGTTCAAGAACAGTAGTTCATTTTACGGTAGTACTAGTACTACTGTCGATTATTTTTTAAAAATAGATGTAATTAAAAGTGCATTGTTAACTTATATATTTCAGCATTATTTAACTTTGTCAGTTAAGATAATTTTAAGCCTTAGTTGCTAATTTAGCATTGCACGAGTGTATAAAAAAGGTAGCGTTTTTGTTGAAATTCGCAGCTCAATAACTCAAAACGCAGTTGAGTCTCAGTCATAATTTTTTTGTGAGATATTCTTATTAGTATTAGGAACATTTTATATAATTTTCATTTTTTTTCATTCAGTCCCTTTTCAGATATTGGCCTACAAAAATTGGCATTTTCGCGTTTTCCGCCATTTTTGAAGACCCGTAGAAAAAAAAGGAGTTCATTTTAAAGACTAAAACTTATGCTGCTGGTAGTATTATGAGTACTCAAACACACAAATAAAATAATATTGCTGAGTCTCTCTTCCTTCATAAAAATTTATGGTCTTAAAAATTACCAATTTCTACGTTTTTTCCTAGTTTTTCGAGAAAGATTTTGACCAACTTTCTTACATGATAGGGAAATTCAAAGAAAATGTATTTAAAGGTAATTTTATGCTGAACAAACTGGTTTTTAAATTATTTTGATATCTTTAAAAACGACTTGGCAATAAAATTTTTCGCAAACCCTGTTTTTCTATCAAATTTGCCAAATCGCCATTTTGAAATGGCTGCCAAATAAAAAATATAGCATGTAAATTTTTTTCAATTGCAGTTTTGTTCATGTCTACCCATAGGTAATCCATGATAAAAGAATCAGGAGAATTAAAAATGTTGAGCAACACGACTGGGT